>JAJTUV010003243.1:0-64304 GCA_021653895.1 Mastomys natalensis
CAAACAAATAAAGTCAGTCAGTCAGTCACTCAGTCAGTCAGTAAGTAAGTAAAATAATTTGCCCCAGTCCCATGGGGCATTGAACTGGAATCAGAAGACCTGGAAGAGAAAACTGACGGTGGGGGTGGGGTGAGGGTGTGCAAGAATTGACAGCAAGTGTGGAGTCCGATCAAGCTGTCAAATTTTAATTTTTCCACAAGCTGTTATATACACAACAAAGCAGGATATGGGAAGGGGAATGACATAGGGTTTCATTTCTGGGAAGTGCAGGTGTTCTCAGGGGGAGTACAGATATCTTTTAGAACAGGATGTAGGCTGGGTGAAAAGTTAACTGAAGAAGAAGGGTGGAACAGGTCACTATGTACCTGTCCATAGATCTATTGGTCATTTGTTCTTATGCAAGTTATTACTTTCCTGTTGGGAGCTGACTCCTGGTAGAAAGCGACTATCATCTTTACAACCATTTGGAGCCATATACCCTGACAAGAGAGTTGTTTACAACAGCCCACAACAGCTAATCACACTCTGATAAATATGTTGATTTTTCCACATATCTTGTTTTGCTGTTTAGTGACCCCAGCTGCAAGGTGCATATGGTCCCCATACTGCAATGCACACGACATAGTGCCTTCAGCTATGTTTGTCCATGAGGGCAAGGCACGTGGTAAAGGGTATAAATACCCAGGATTTCCTTTCAATAGAGAGACTTGATCAGACTCTCTCTTGTCTCCATTATTCAAGTCTCTTGTCCCTCTATCCCCCCTTTCTCTCTTGCTAGACCCTGACCCGAAGACTGGAGTAGCAGCTCGGGCCAGGACAAAGTGGCCCCCTAATATGGGACAGAATGGGCAGGTACAGAGTGGTGCCCAACGTGGGGCAGGATGGTGATTTACATTTTCCCACCAAATCTGCCTGTCCATAAGATCTATGATTATTTATTCTTACCTAGGTTGGTACTTTCCCACCAGAGCTACCTGACTATAAGATCTATAGCTATCTATTCTAGGGTTAGTGCTTTCCCACAGAGACCAAGACTTTGTGTCAGTAGGCATGTATGGCTGACTTAGGCCTATGGCTGACTTAGGCCATTAATGTACAAGCAAGGTCGCTCCTAACAGTAAGTAAGTAAGCATGTAAGTAAGTAAGTAAGTTTTGGATGGTGACTTGGAATTGAGCTCCTTAAATCCTAGTGGAAAGAACTTAAGGCCATATCCAGAGCTCAACTATACACAGGAGCAATGAACCATTTTCTCTCTGTATATACAACCACAGAAATTTCAACTGCAGTATTGACAACCATACCCACATTTCTGACATCCACACCAACCATGGAGGACATTGGCATGGAGAACACTGGAAAGGAACAAGAGACTCAGAGCATACCGAGATATGGGATGTCTACTGAGATAGAGGGTGAGTCGGAGAAGCCTTGTCTCCTAGCCACCATTTGTTTCTGAGATATTCTCACTCCTACAGATATGAGAATTGAACATAGAATCTCCTGTGTGCTAGCCAATCACTCTACCACTGAGCTGAACTCCCATGCTGAGACCCCCTTCTCCTTTAACATCAAATAAAGGGAGACATGGACCATGTATTTCTGGGCAAGATAGAGTAATAAGGATCAAGTTTATGTCTTGATTCAAAGAACTACAAGAAAGACAAGGGACAAAATTGGAGCTGGAGACATGGCTCAGTGATTAAGAGCACTTTTGTTCTTCCAGAGGACGGGATTTTGATCCCAGCATCTCCATGGTATCTTGTAGCCATCTGTCAATCAGTTTCAGGGTCCTGAGGCTTTTTTCTGGCCATGAGTAGCCCTGCAAGCACATGGTGTATTTTAGAAGATAGAAAGGAACACCCATACACACATAAATAAATATTTTTTAAAAATTAGAAGAGATAAAATATGCAACACTGACCATTTCTGCATATTGCACACAAGGCAATAATGAGTACACGTGGAAGGAAGTGAGTTTTAAATGGGAGCTGTTTCTTATCTCTGCACATCATCTTTCCTTAGAAAAGGATTAAAGTGTGAGACACAGTGGTATGCACTTTTAATCTCAGTACTAGCGAGGTAAAGTAGTCAGGTCTCTGAGTTTGAGGCCAGCCTGTTTCATAGAGTGAGTCCCAAATGATCTGGGGTACACTGAGAAAACCTGTCTCAAAAATAAATAGATCAGTTTGGGATGGTCACTGGGAATCGAGCTCCTTAATTCCTAGTGGAAAGAATTAAAGCCATATCCAGAGCTCAACTATACATAGGAGCAATGAACCATTTTCTCTCTGCATTTGCAAACACAGAAATTTCAACTTCAGTATTGACAACCATACCCACATTTCTGACATCCACACCAACTGTGGAGGACATTGGCATGGAGAACACTGTCAAGCAACAAGAGACTCAGAGCATACTGACAAATGGGATGTCTACCAAGCTAGAGGGTGAGTCGGGGAAGCCTTGTCTCCTACTCCCCATTTGTGTCTGAGATATTCTCACTCCACATGATCTGAGAATTCAACATAGAATCTCATGTGTGCTAGCCAATCACTCTACCACTGAGTTGAACTCCCATGTTGAGACCCCCTTCTCCTTTAACATCAAATAAAGGGAGCCATGGACCATGTATTTCTACGCAAGATAGAGTAATAAGGATCAAGTTTATGTCTTGCTTCAAAGAACTACAACAAAGACAATAGTCAAAATTAGAGCTGGAGATATGACTCAGTGATTAAGAGCACTTCTGTTCTTTCAGAAGACTGGATTTTGATCCCAGCATCTACATGGTAGCTTGCAACCATCTGTCATTCAGTTTCAGGGGTTCTGAGGCTTTTTTCTGGCCACGATTGGCCCTGCAAGCACATGGTGCATTTAGAAGATAGAAAGGAACACCCATACACACATACATGAATGTTTTTTAAAAAATAGAAGAGATAAAATATGCAACAATGAATGTTTCTGCATATTGCACACCAGGCAGTGATTAGTACACTCTGAAGTACTGGAGCATTAAAGAGGAGCTCTTTCTTAACTCTGCATGTCATCTTTCTTTAGAAAAGAATTAAAGTGTTAGACATAGTGGCACACACCTTTAATCCCAGCACTAGGGAGGCAAAATAGGCAGATCTCTGAGCTTGAGGCGAGCCTGCTCCATAGAGTGACTCCCAAATGATCTGGGGCTACACAGAGAAACACTGTCTCAAAAATAAATAAATAAATAAATAAATAAATAAATAAATAAATAAATAAATCAGTCAGTTAGTCAGTCAGTAAGTAAGTAACATAAGTTGCCCCAGTCCCATGTGGCATTGAACTGGGATCAGAAGACCTGGAAGAGAAAACTGGGGGGGCGAAGGTATGCAAGAATTGACAGCAATTCTGGAGTCGGATCAAGCTGTCAAATTTTAATTTTTCCACAAGGTGGTTATATACACAATGAAGCAGTATATGGGAAGGGGAATGACATAGGGTCTTCTTTTTTTCTGAGAAGTGCAGGTGTTCTCAGGGGGAGTACAGATATCTTTCAGAACAGGATGTAGGCTGGGTGAAAAGTTGACTGAAGAAGAAGGGCAGAACAGGTCACTATGTACCTGTCCATAGATCTATTGGTCATTTGTTCTTATGCAAGTTATTACTTTCCTGTTGGGAGCTGACTCCTGGCAGAAAGGAGCTATGATCTTTACTGCCATCTCGAGCCATATACCCTGACAAGAGAGTTGTTTACAACAGCCCACAACAGCTGATCACACTCTGATAAATATCTTGTTTTTCTCACATATCTTGTTTTGCTGTTTAGTGACCCCAGCTGCAAGGTGCATGTGGTCTCCACACTGCAAGGCACATGACATAGTGCCTTCAGCTATGTTTGTCCATGAGGGCAAGGCACGTGGTAAAAGGTATAAATACCCAGGATTTCCTTTCAATAGAGAGACTTGATCAGACTCTGTCTTGTCTCCATTATTCGAGTCTCTTGTCCCTCCATCCCCGCTCTCTCTCTTGCTAGACCCTGACCCAAAGACTGGAGTAGCAGCTCGGGCCAGGACAAAGTGGCCCCCTAATTAGGACAGAATGGGCGGGTACAGAGTGGCGCCCAACGTGGGTCAGAATGGTCATTTACACTTTCCCACCAAATCTAGCTGTTCATAAGATATATGATTATTTATTCTTATCTAGGCTGGTATTTTCCCACCAGGGCTACCTGACTATAAGATCTATAGCTATCTATTCTAGGGTTAGTGCTTTCCCGCAGAGACCAAGACATTGTGTCAGTAGGCATGTATGGCTGACTTAGGCCATTAATGTACAAGCAAGTCGCTCCTAACAGTAAGTAAGTAAGTAAGTTTTGGATGGTGACTTGGAATTGAGCTCCTTAAATCCTAGTTTGAAAGAACTTAAGGCCATATCCAGAGCTCAACTATCACAGGAGCAATGAACCATTTTCTCTCTGTATATACAAGCATAGAAATTTCAACTACAGTACTGACAACCATATCCACATTTCTGACATCCACACCAACCATGGAGGACATTGGCATGGAGAACACTGGCAAGGAACAAGAGACTCAGAGCATACCGAGATATGGATGTCTACTGAGATAGAGGGTGTGTCGGAGAAGCCTTGTCTCTTAGCCACCATTTGTGTCTGAGACATTCTCACTCCTACAAATATGAGAATTGAACATAGAATCTCATGTGTACTAGCCAATCACTCTACCACTGAGCTAAACTCCCATGCTGAGACCCCCTTCTCCTTTAACATAAAATAACGGGAGCCATGGACCATATATTTCTGGGCAAGATAGAGTAATAAGGATCAAGTTTATGTCTTGAATCAAAGAACTACAAGAAAGACAAGGGACAAAATTGGAGCTGGAGACATGGCTCAGTGATTAAGAGCACTTCTGTTCTTCCAGAGGACTGGATTTTGATCCCAACATTTACATGGTGCTTGCAACCATCTGTCATTCAGTTTCAGAGGTTCTGAGGCTTTTTTTCTGACCATGATTGGCCCTGCAGCAATGGTTATTTTAGAAAGAAGGGAAACCATGAACACACATACATAAATATTTTTATAAAAGAAGAAAACAAATGCAACACTGAGTTTTCTGCATATTGCACACCAAGCAGTGATTAGTCACTCTGAAGGAAGTGAGTTTTAAATGGGAGCTGTTTCTATCTCTGACATCATCTTTCCTTAGAAAAGGATTAAAGTGTGAGAGACAGTGGTACACACTTTTAATCCCAGCACTAGGGAGGCAAAGGTAGGCAGATCTCTGAGCTTGAGGCCAGCCTGTTCAATAGATTAAGTCCCAAATGATCCAGGGCTACACAGAGAAACCCTGTCTCAAAAATAAATAAATAAATAAATAAATAAATAAATAAATAAAGCAAGTCATTTAGTTAGTTAGTTAGTTAATCAGTCAGTCAGTAAGTTAATAAGTAAAATAATTTGCCCCAGTCCCACGGGGCATTGAACTGGGATCAGAAGACCTAGAAGAGAGAACCGGGGCTCGAGGGTGTGCAAGAATTGACAGCAAGTCTGGAGTGTGATCAAGCTGTCAAATTTTAATTTTTCCATAAGGTGGTTATATACACAAAGACTCAGGATATGGGGAGGGGAATGACATAGGGTCTTCTTTATTTCTGAGAAGTGCAGGTGTTCTCAGGGGGAGTACAGATATCTTTCAGAACAGGATGTAGGCTGGGTGGAAAGTCCACAGAAGAAACAGCACGGAACAGGTCACTATGTACCTCTCCATAAGATCTATTGGTAATTTGTTCTTATCTAAGTTAGTACTTTCCCTAACTTACCTGAAGCTACCTGTCCATAAGATCTATGATTATTTATTCTTACTTAGGCTGGTACTTTCCCACCAGGGCTACCTGTCTACAAGATCTATAGCTATCTGTTCTAGGGTTAGTACTTTCCCACAGAGATCAAGACTTTGTGTCAGTAGGCATGTACAGAGTTACGCGTATGGCTGACTTAGGCCATTAATGTATAAGCAAGGTTGCTCCTAACAGTATGTAAGTAAGTGTTGGATGGTGACTTGGAATTGAGCTCCTTAATTCTTAGTGGAAAGAACTTAAGGCCATATCCAAAGTTGGACTATCCACAGGAGGAATGAACCATTTTCTCTCCGTATCTGCAACCACAGAAATTTCAACTATAGTACTGACAACCGTACCCACATTTCTGACATCCACACCCACCATGGAGAACGTCGGTAAGGAACAAGTGACTCAGAGCAGCCTCTTCATCTGGTAAGCAGAACTGTACCCAACAGCTCGTTCCCATTGTGCTCACCCTGTGACCTTTCCCCTGAGAATGTTTCCAGATAAAACACAAAATGTCCAAGAATTCTGGGAAACGGAAAAATTAATCATTTCTTGTCTAAGTATATCCCAAGGGTTTCTTAACATGGCTATATTTATGCTTTTCTAAAACGTCATTTACCTGAATACCAAATTGGCCTGTCCATCCTGTTATTTTACTTGCTAACCTCAGTAAATATCATGTAGAATCACTTGGGCTGGTGTAGTCTCATGTCAAAGCCTGAGGTGAGCTCCCCAGTCCTTTTACTTTTAAGTATAACCAAGGCTCCCCTTCTAAGTCTCGGAGGCAGAAAGTAACATCTTCACCTGAGTGACAGGAGAGACTGAAGACAGCTTTTATGTCTCCCTTGTATGTCCCCCAGAGGGCAGGACAGAGGACCACGGATGGGTCTCCATGGAGTTTAAAGAGATCTCTCTCCATCACAACTATTGTTTCCAGTCTATAAATAAATCTCCAAGTTCCTGTCCAACTCTGCCAAGAGTCAGTGGGGGAAGTTGTCTTAGGGTTTTACTACTCTGAAAGACACCGTGACCAAGACAACTCCTATAAGGATAACATTTAATTGGGTGCTGGTTTGCAGGTTTAGAGGCTCAGTCCAGTATCATCAAGGCATGAACAGGGCAGCATCCAGGCAGGCATGGTACAGGAGGAGCTGTGAGTTGTACATTGTCATCTGAAGGCTGCTAGCACAATACTGACTTCCAGGAAGCTAGGGTGAGGATCTTAAAGCCCATGCCCACAGTTACATACATCCTCCAACAAGGCCACACCCACTCCAACAGGCTACACTTAATAATAGTGCTGCTCCGTGGGCAGAGCATAAATAAACCCTCACAGGAGTCTGCATAGTGCAGAGGAGGTGTGGGAAACTGGGGACTGTGGTGTGCCCCTATGATGCTTGTCATTCTTGTAGGTGTCCAGAGGAATTCCCAGCACTGTAGAGCTACCTTGGCCTAATTACATCACAGCCTGTTGGGGTCAAGTCTCCAGGTCAAGGACACAGATAAACCTCAAGCTAAGCTAAGACAGGTTACCTCATTAGTTCTCCCTGAGAATTGTCTCTCAGGTCTTATCTCGTCCCCTGTGCTTTCTACTGTATCTTTCTGCTCCATAAATCTTATGTTAGACAAATATGTCTCAAAGCGTCCCACTTCATAGGCTCTGTAAGGGGCTCTTTTTAAAAATTTCTTTCTCTTCTAGTGCTTTGGACGTGTTATTGCTTGTTTCCAAGCAGATAGAATGTTAGTTATCAAGCGACAGAGGGTATGAGGTTCCAGAAATGTAAAGTGTCCAAAGGAGTGTGAAACACAGAGAGAGCTCAGTCCTTGGAAACATTTAGAGTCATTGGATGGTACGGTCTGCCAAGTGGCAGCTCTTGTATCTTCCAGGAACGTGTTTGGGCTAACCTGTGACTCACAAAGTATCTGTAGTTGTAGATGCTTTCCAGGAACTGAAGATGGCCTCCTGTTGGGCCAAAGGAGAAACTAAGGATGGTCCAAGTAGAGAGACAGAGACTTGGGCAGGGAATAGAGGATGGCAGGAGGTGGGAATGGGGCTTAACACTCTCAGGGCCTCATGTCCCACAGGGTGTAATAAAGGGACACAAAGAACTGCAACACCAGTGTCAATCCACTGACAGAGTGGGAGCAACCGTCAACCATTTCTAGATGTAGTGTGCCCCAAGCCCCCTCACACACAGGTGCTGATGAGGTCGGGCAGGAGCATCCTGGTGAGGAATGGAGCAGAAGCCAAGGTCAAAGGTCAGGGAGCAGTGAAGCCTTCAGCCTGGAGGAGGGATAAAAGGTAAAGCTTGCGCAAGAGAGAGCATATATCATGCATGTGCCAAGACCATCCATGTGCTTGCAGGGAGGCAGACCTGTAGCATCTCAGGCTTTCCCTTATCTGTCCCTTGAAGGCTAGGACACAGATATCAGGAAGTCTAAGCCCTCTATGCCAGATGACTGCTTACTTCCTGCCTCCTTTGTTTCCTGCAGGTCCCTGCTGAGCAGTCTCTCCTTCCAGCTGCTGGTCTTTGTGGTGTTTCCTCTGATTGTGAGCATGTACTTTGCTGTCCTGTGGGTGAACAGGCCTCAAAGACCCTCTGGGGGAGATGAAGTTGGCTTGGTGAAGATCCACAGTTCTGATGCACAGGACAGAGAGGAACACTTCCCAGGAGATGGAAAATGATCTCAACCCCTCTGACTCTCTCTGTCTCTCTGTCTCTCTCTTTCTCTCTCTGTCTCTCTCTCTCTCGAGTGTGTGTGTGTGTGTGTGTGTGTGTGTGTGTGTGTGTACACGTTGTAGGGGCAGATGTGTACGTGGAGGACACCTTCAGGTATCCTTCCATTATTGTTTGAGACAGGGTTTCTTATTGACCTGGACCTTTGCCAAGGAGGCCAGATACCTGGCCATGAACTCAAGGATCTACCTGCCTCCACCCCCCATTCTGCCATTACAAGCACACACAACTGCCCTCACTTAAAAACAATCAAACAAACACCGTAGGTGGTAGGTATTGAACTCACGTCCTTGTACTTACAAGGAATGCAAGTACTTTACCGACTGAGCCCTCTCTTCAGTCTGGAAAAGACTCGTTCTATTAAGGAACAACTGGTCAGCAGTACCATGGCTCTGAGGTGCTGTGGGCCCAGACATAGACTAATCACATTCCTATAGCATGGCCAGCTGACTTCTGGAATCCATTCATGTCCCCTCTCTCAGAACATCCCACAGTGCCTACCTGGGCCTGTCTTCCACTGACAGCTTCCAGGGAAGTAGAAAATACAAAAAAAGTCATGTTTCTTCCTAGGTCCCCAGTTCCTTAGAGGACACATGCCAATATAAGTGTGTGTGCCACCAGCCAGATGATCTGGGAAATGTGACCACACCAAGTGGCATAAAACTTTTTCATTTTCACACTGGATGTCTGTTCCTTACTTAAAGTATACATCCTGCTTCCTTTTTGTCATCGCAACCCAGAGACAAAACCTGTTGCAAACATAGATGGAGCAGTTGACCTAGACTCTCTGCCACCTCCACAGGTCCCCAAGTAGTAGCTTAGTCTTGGTCCCTGAAGTCTAGATTCTCTGCCCAGTGAGTCCAAATGTGGAGCTAAGCTGCATGAAGGCAGCTGACCTCTCAGGAATCACGAACCCACATCACCTCATAACCGCTCAAGGGACAGACTCTGCACCAGGCCATTCAACTGTCTCCCTTTGGTTCAGAAGCATCTATTGAATGTCTAAGTATTAGACACCCTCCACATATAAGCTCCAAAATAAGAAAGACCCAGTTAAAGTCCACAGAGGATCCTGAGGGGCTCAAGTTAAGCACTCAGCGGGAAAACAGTTGTTCTCGGCCTGCCAGCCTCAGCCCTGCTGTGTTCTCCACCATGACACAGTCTTCTCCTCCTCCAGTGGGGTTCTGACACCCACAGCCAAACTCACACCTAACATGGGTGAACTCCCACTTTGTGAGAGAAGAGTCCCCAGGTTAGCATCTTCTCCTTGGTGACATGTGCTGGGCTCTAGTGAGCCTGGCTCTATTGAGAGGATAGTTTTCATTTTCTTCCAAGGGTACACCTGCCAGTCAGTTGACCATGTTCCCACCCACGCTCAGACAAGCAATCCCAGTTAAAATCAGTGGGACACACACACACACCTGCTTGACATATAATCTGGAGAGGGGTTCATTAGTGCCTGTAGGCCAGACAGTGGTGGCGCACGCCTTTAATCCCAACACTCAGGAGGCAGAGGCAGGTGGATTTCTGAGTTCAAGACTAGCTTGGTCTACAGAAAGAGTTCCAGGAGTATACAGAGAAAGCCAGCAAGTTCCACACCAACCAGGGCTACATGGAGAAATCCTGTCTTGAAAGGAAAAATGAAAAAGAAAGAAAGGAAATAAAAAGAAGAAATGAAGGAAGGAAGGAAGGAAGGAAGGAAATGGGGACAGTAATGGAGACAATGGAGGGTAATAGCACTGAAAAGGACTAAAATTCATTATGTATTCCTGTGAAGCTGTATAAGAATTTTTAAAATAAAATAAAAATTTAAAAGAGTAAGCATTTTCTGTCAGTGTGTCCCCATCTTCTTCTTTCCTGGGTTAGTTTTGTCAGCTTGCGAGAGCACACACACACACACACACACACACACAGAGAGAGAGAGAGAGAGAGAGAGAGAGAGAGAGAGAGAGAGAGAGAGAGAGGTGTTACATTTACTCTCCCTTCTGTGAGCAGCCTAGGGGTTAGCCCAGCCCTTTCTGCTTTAAGTGGATTTGTTGCCTGTCCTGACCCAAGCTGTTGCTCAGGTGTGCAAGTCAGAGTCTAGCAAGAGAGAGAGTGGGGATGGAGGGGAAAGAGACAGGAAGAATGGAGACAAGACAAAAAGCGTGATCAAGTCCCGTTTATTGAAAGGAAATCCTGGGTATTTATACGCTTTCCCACGTGCCTTGCTGCCGTGGACAAGCAGGGGACACTATGCCACATGCCTTGCAGCGTGGATACCACGTGTGCCTTGTAGCTGGAGGCACTAAGCATCAAAACAAGATATAAGAGAAAAACACGATGTTTATCAGAGTGTGCTCAGCTGTTGTGGGCTGTTGAGAAACAAGTCTCTTGTCAGGGTATATGGCCGGAGATGGCTGCAAAGATGACAGCCGCTTTCTGCTAGGAGTCTGCTCCCAACAGTTGCCTGCAGATTCTCTTTCTCTTATTACTCAACTTACTGCCTTGTTGGCAGTTTTCATCATGACACAGCTTTGCTATTCTTAGCAGGCCAGTGGGCACTGAGTTCTTCCTTCTCTCGTGCTGTGATTGTCCCTGGCTGGAGCCCTTGAAAATCTGCATTAGCAGTGGAGATTCCCAGAACTCTCTGTCATTTGCTTGCTCTATTGCTTACGTATTAACACAGACCTTTTTCCACATCTTCTGAACTAAAATGTGAGGCAGACAGACTCCTATCTTCATGAGACGCCCGTGCTCTAACACCAAACAGGTCGTGAAGAAAAGAACACAGTTCATGAATCTTTTTTCATGAACCTTTTTCATGAATCTTTTTTCACGTCTCCTTTGCCTCCAACATCAGGGCAACTAGAAGCAAGTCACCCCATGCTACAGAGACAATGGAGCCGAAGTCTGTGAGCCCAAGTCCAGCATGGCTCCTCTGTCCATAGCTGTACAAGCTTGGTTCTGTCCTCTACACAGCTGTTTGATGGGTCTGCTCTGTCATCCAATGCTCCAACACAACAATTTAGCACAGACACCTTAATCTGCACAAATGCCCATCTCACCGGCTCCTCCACCTACAAAGAGCAGTATCTCCAGACTCAGCAAAGAGAGTCTGCGTCCTACTTGCTGACTCTCCTCAGAGTCTTGTCCCCAGGAACAGAAAATTACGTGTGTGTGTGGGGGGGGGTGGGATGGTGTACACACACACTTACAGATGTGTGTGTCATGGTGTGCACACACTTACAGATGTGTGTGTGCACATGCCATGGCACAAGTGTGGAAGTCAGAGAACAATTTTATAAAGTCAGTCCTCTTCTTCAACCATTCCTTGGGTTCCAGGGGTAGAAGGGAAGGAGCTAGGCTTCTGTCTGTCTACTCACAGAGTCTTCCTGCTAGATCCTCTCTCTTCCTTTTGAAAAGCTTTGCAACTTCTTCCCAATTTCCAATCTTAAGATAAAGTGGGTCAAGACTCAGAAAGATGCCAACTGAATAGTTGATGTCAAGAGTAGGGGAGAGGGAAGGACAGAAGCCAAGATTCTGGAGGTTGAAGGGAGGAAGCTGAAATTCTGGAGGGGGAAGTGATGGAAGGAAGCCAAGATTCTAGAGATTCTGCATCTAACTTGGACCTCAGCATCGCTGGACGACAAAGACTTCAGCCATGTGACTCCAGGTGACCATGGGATGAGTTTATTTTTTGTAAATGAAATAGTACCTGTGTGTGTGTGTGTGTGTGTGTGTGTGTGTGTGTGTGTGCTTTGCCTGCCTGACTACACAGTGCCTGTGAGCCCGGTGCTCTGAGAGGCCAGAAGAAGCCATAGAAATGGAGTTACAGATGCTTATGAGCTATTTATAAATGTTGGGAATCAAACCTGGTCCTATGGAAGAGCATCAGGGTCCTGCTTTTAAGAGAATCTTGGGTTAGTGGACACACACACACACACTCTGCTTCCAGCTTTGTTTTTCTGCTCACTCTGGAAGGAGGGGAATGGTTGCACCAAGCTCCTTCCCAGAGCATCAGGATAAATACCTGCTTTCCCAGTTCCAAGTCCTGATGTCCTGTGTCTCCTTCCAGGCAGCTGTAAGCTCAGCAAGGAGATGGGAGAGCTCTGGCCCTTGGTTAACGCCTCACCATATTCCAAACTGAGCAGCAGCCAGCAGCCAGAAGCACAGGGTCATTTTATACTCTGAGCCTGGTCTTGACCCTCATGGCCTCCTTCTTTGTCTTCTCTCCTCCCAGACATTCTGTCCTTGTTAACACTCTCATTCTTAAAACTGAAGAATGAAGAAGAACCTAGCCTGGTGATCCTGAACTTGGGAAGGAAATGCAGGAAGATGTCCCCAAGTTTGAGGCCACACAGGTTAGACATTTTGGTTCAGGTCAGCCAAGGATACATGGGTAGGCTCAAGAAATCTGGGGACTTCTTCAAGAAGAAGAAGGAAGAGGGGTAAGATGCAAAATAATTTTTCTTTCTGCCATTTTCCTTCTTTGTTTTGCCAAATCTCTAAGGCTCCATCCGTCCTGTCAAAATGAGCTCTTTTACACAAACGTGTGTATTTGGTTCTTTCTAAAAGTTGACGTCCTCGTTTCTGTTGTTTATATGCAAGATTCCTCCTGGGAACTGTGCTTTCCACTCAGTATTTTTTATACACACTTCATGGGAAAATACTGTAGCCGTGGTGAACGCCAGGGTTCTAGAGAAGAGATAACTCTGTGTGTGCCAATGTGTGTGAGAGTGTGTATGTATGTGAGTGTGAGTGTATTTAACTGTGTATGTATGTGAGTGTAAGAATATGTGAGTGTGTCAATGTGTATGTGTGTAAATAAGTGTGTTTGTGAACAAGTGTGTATGCACATGTGCATGTGTGAATGTGTGAGTATGAGTGTGTGCATGTGCCTGTGAGTGTGTGTGTGAGTGAGTGTGTTCATACATACGGGGGTGGAGTACATACACACAGGGAGATGTACATGCACGTGGGTGGGGGCACATGAGCACTTGAGGATGGAGAGCCGGGGTGCTGTCCCTCAGGCACCATCCACTCGAGTCTCTCATGGCTGACTATTCCGCAAGTGTGTCCTTTTCTGGACAGTAGTCTGTAGATGAAAAGAGGCAATTTTTGCCTAGTGGCTGTCTCACCACAACTGGAGTCACTCCAAAGATGCTCAATTTCTTCTTAGAATCCAAGACAGGGAAGCTGTCAGGAGCAGATAAGTCTCTAATCAAAACGAACATTAATTCAGAAATGTTGGTAATGTCACTTCTATGGATTTCTGATGTTTTGAAAACCAACTATCCAAGTAAGGCAATCTGGACTGTTGTCCATTAACTCCTCTATGCTATTTCTAATTAAAATCTAGAAAACACCTTAACAATAAACTCAGAGCCATGCAATTGCTATAGGTCCTTAACTCACAGGCTCATCATCTCAAATCAGTTTAAAAAAGTTAAAGAAGGACTGGGTCTAAGCCTTGTATTCCTAAATGTGTTATATAGGCACAATGCCTATGAGAGTAACAATATTAATTTCACTTTTATATCAATAAGAAACTCATATGAGTAAAAATCTTAAATTTGAAATCAAAATACATTTTGTATCATTTAAGAAATAAAACTTTAGCTTAATAACAATTATACAAATTTCTACCAAATAGGTTATGGCTAAGTAATGAATTCTAACTATTCCTCCCTGTTCCAATAAAACCATTACTTTTCCCTAGAAAGATAGCGTAATATTAACCACCTCAGTCCCCAAGCCCAGGGAATAGGGCGCCGACTCTTCATTAACTTCTTCAAGCTGAATTTGGGCATTGAGATATTAGAAGAGGGGCAGGGGAAAGGGTAAATTGATAAGCCTCTGACGTCTGTGTCTTCACCGCATCCAGCTGAAATTCCAGGACATCAGAGGTTCAAGCAGGTCTGCTCAGCTTGCTTGGTGATCAAGATAATTTTTTGTTTGAATTCTGGAATCTAGTCTTCTGGTGGCCTGTCTCTGTCATGTCTAATCCATATAATTCTGGGAGGTAGAAATTCTTAATCGTCTCTTCTGAAAATATAAAGACAAAACCTTTTTCCCTAAAGAACATTTCCTTGAGCCAGTAACCAGAAAAATCTTTATCTTGACCTCTTTCCCAGAGGAAAAATATAACCACAAAACTGAAAATCACACCCATCTGGAAAATAAAATCAATATAATAACTAAAATACTGTATGTGCCTATTCTTTAGACCTTTCCTATTTTGCCAAGTAAGAAATGAACCCAGAATCCCCGTGGAGCCCATGTTAGACAGAACCTGAGTCTCCTGTGAGGCAATATAATTTTATATCATCTGAATACACCTGATTTACACTATCTTTCTTTTCGGCCCTCTGCCTAGAACAGTTTTTTATTTATACCATCTATCTGTTTGGCTCTGTACTCCAGAGTAACTTCCACTTGTACAATGAACTTTTTATTCTAGAGCCAGTGACAATTTTCCTTATCTAAGTTCCAAACTGCGGGTGATAATTCCCACGTGATTTGGAGAAATCTGTTTATAAATCTTTCCTAAAAGCAAAGAATCCCTATATTTTAACTTTATACTTTAATCAGTAACTGCTCCACAATGGAGGCTTATTTATTTGGCTCTCTTGGCTCAGAGCAGCCTTTATTTACACACTGTACTCTCTACCTGGTTTCAGTGAGAATTATTCCTATCTAATTTCCGAACTGCAGGTGAAATTTCCCATGTGAATCGGAAAAAACTGTTTATAAATTCTTTCCTAAAGGCAAATAATCCTCATTTAGAAATTCACAGTTAAACCAGAAACTGCTCCAAAATTTGGAGGCTTATTTATTTGGCTCTGACGGCAGCAGCCTGCTATTTCTCTCAGCAGAGCACCTGCATGCCAGCAGTTTCCTTGTTCACAGTTCCCGAGCTGGAGTCACGTGACTCCTATCATTGCTAATCACCCACTCTCTTTTTTTAAAAAAAATAAAAATACAGCTTTTACTCTCAGGTGAATAGACTTAAATTTCTAGTGAATTTGTACGAGAAGTTGGTGTGCCACTTTGTTGAAGTAATTATTTAAAATGGCGCTCGTCTAGCCCACTATCTAAGCTGCGGCAGCGGCTTTGCCTAGCTCAGCTGCCATGTCAGTGGCCAGAGGCCATGTGCACCGCAGCTAGAAATGGCCAGCCAGAAACACCAGTCCTGCCACCCACAAGACACCAGTGTGGGAGATAATCTCCCACGCTGTCTTCTCAAGGCTGGGCATTGCCCAGACCATCCTGCCATGCACAGAGGCCCTGTAGAAAAACGAGACTCTAATGCTTAAATATTAATCAAAAGCTTTATATGTTTGGTAATGCTCAATAACAATATGCCCATACAATTAGAGGTGTTTCCCAATGAGCTAACTTAAAAATAAGTTGTTGCTCGTGACTGCTCTCCATACCTGCATGGCTCTTCATCCTCCTACCTCTCTGTCCTCTCTAGCTCCTCCTCTTCCTTTTCCTTTTCCTCTCCTTACTCCTCCCACTTACTTTCTCCTACAGGTATCTTTAGGACCTGACCCCAGGGAGCCTCTTCAAGCCTGCCCCAGCTATGAGGCTAGAACTGGGACTCCTGGTTCATAGAGTCCTTCCTTCTGCTCTGTCCTGGCACTGAGCAAGTCCCCATAGGAAAATTCCTGAGCACATAGTATCTAAATGAAGAGGAATACAAGACATGACAAATTATGCTGTGGTCACCATAGGGCTTAGTCCCCTGGAGGATAAGCAGGACCCAGGGTGCGAAGAGGAGCCCGGCCAAGCATCTATCAGGAATGGCCCATGAACCTCCCATTCACAATAAATTCAAGCGGGTTTCACTCTGGATGACACAGGCACATGTGGTGTGGGATTCATAAAAGAGGACTTGAGAACAGACCACAAGGATCTCAGTATGATCCCGCCTTCCCGATTATCCTGTCTCTGTCCTACTACAAGTCCAAGATCCCAGCAGCAGCAGAACTCCCCAAACGTGGGCCTGTCCTTCACAGCCCTGGGCAAAGACATGAAACAGAGGAGCTGAGAGAGAATTCTGGGTGAGTGGGTGACAATAGGCGGTGTGTGTTGTGCTGTGTGTGTCTGGATGTGAAGGCATGTGCAACAGAACAGGGACAACTCTGTCCTTCAGGCTGTCTGTGTGTCCTACCCGGAGAGTGACAGCACCAGACATTTCCAGCTGAGAAGTGACAAGAATCCACCCTGAGCTCTTTATGCCTCTATGTTCTGATGAAGGAAGGCCATTCTCTGAAGCGGTAATAAGCCCCACTTGGACCTCTTCCTATCCTCTGTGAGAGAAGCATCTGCTTCTTCTGTGAAAGATTATTCAGGCCTGGGCTCAGTCATCTCCTTCTTCCCATGAAGTGTTGGGTTTTTTGTTTGGTTGGGTTTTTTTCAACTTCGTGTGTTTTGGTGGGGAGAACTCTCACGCGGGTACACACGTGCCATGGAGCACGCGCAGTAGAAGTCTCACATGTCTGTCTTCACCTCTCCCCTTAATTGAAACTGGGCCTCTCTTGTTCTCTACTGCAGACATCAGGTTAACTGGCCCCAGATCTTCCCTGATCCCCCCATCTCTGCCTCCACCTCACCATAGGAGCACAGAGATTACAGATGCATGCTACAGCCTCCGGCTCTACGTGGATTCTGAGCATCTGAACTCAAGTCTTCACTTTGCAGTGCAAGCACCTTACCTACTGAGCCATCTCACTATCCCCATGGAGCTCCCTGAGATGCCAGACTCCCTGCAGAGGTCTTGGGGCTTTTACTTGGCCATAAGAGGGCCCCATGAAGTAGCCCAGGTCCTACAGGACTTTCTGTTACCACCACGTGTTTATAAAAGCCTTTCTGACTCTATATAACTTTTTATGAATGTTCCTTGTCTGCCCAAGGCTTCTCTAACCAGCACAGCTCCTTGCAGAGTGACTGAATATCCGCATGAGCTCAGCTCTGGACCAATACTTCTGAGCCCTTGTCCTCACTGAAGTGTTCAGCCAAAGGAATGTGGCATTGTGTTGTATTGGGTACATGGATTTGCCACCTGGAGGCCGTTCTGTGACTCTACCTGGAATGTGACTCCCCATGACCATGCCCCTCAATTTTGGACCAGAGTGTGAGAACGGATCTCTCTGCTGAGTTTGTCATGGGTCATCTTCTGTGCTATGAGTCAAGTCCTCTGCTGAGGAAATACCAGAGGTCAAAGGTCATCTGTAGGACAGACCTGAGTCTGAACCCCACATTCTC
Organism: Mastomys natalensis; assembly: GCA_021653895.1. Classification (NCBI taxonomy): domain Eukaryota; kingdom Metazoa; phylum Chordata; class Mammalia; order Rodentia; family Muridae; genus Mastomys; species Mastomys natalensis. Next base: position 17,833 of record JAJTUV010003243.1, read on the forward strand.
TGATCCATTAGCCACCGCTGAACCAGGAGATGAAGTGCGTGCTCTTGTGTTACTTGGTTCAGATCATTATTGAGAATTCCCTCTATGTCTGCGTATTCCCTTCCTCAGGCAGAGATACCCTAGTACTGGGGTTACCCTCCTCTCTCTTTCTTTCTCTCTCATCTCTCCCTCTTTCACCTCCCTCTGCCTGAAAATCAGGATGTCACTCTCAACTATGTCTCCAGGACCATACCTGAAATGTTTGCCCCCATACTCCCTGCCATGGTAATAACAGACTAAGCTTCTGAAATTATAAACCAGCCCTGGTTAAATGCTTTCTCTTATGCTAGCTGTTGTGGTCATGGGGTCTCTTCACAGCAATAGAACAGTGACTAAGGCAGATACTAAGCAGTGACCATGCCTTAGAGTCCTGCAGTGAATGCACAAAGCAGTTTCTTTGCTGTGTTTGATCTGATATTCTGTAGAGCATTGTGGGCCTGTGTACAGGAAGCTTTCCACGAAGACCTCTGGCCCAGCCATGTACCAAAGGGAGAGAGTACAGGCAGGGAGGGGGAATCACCTCTGCTGCTGTCTCTACCTGTCTCCTCTGTAGCTGCCTCAGTTGCTCCAAGGTGCTGTACCCAGCACTCTGAACTGAGTCTGGCTGGGCTGAGCACACCAGCCAGCAAGGAGTGCGGGGAAGATCCTGAAGGCATTTTGGGAGAGCAGGTCTCTAGCCAAGTGGCAGTGTTACAGCTCTTATGACAGAATATCTCAGATGATGGAGTAACTCTTTCACACCGTTACTCCTTCCAGATAGGATTCTTATATATACTTGTGAGGTGGGTCAGGATCTGGCAGCAGGTACTTCCTATTGGCTTGGTCTGAGAGCTTGGGGAGACCTTATTTACATGTGGGAGAGCCTGGGGCACTGTTCCTAAGTGACCAATTGCCCACAGATCTCTCTGTGGGGGCTGTGGGGGCCTGTAGCTATGTGAAAGGAGCCATGGACCCAGGAGCATGGCCAAACCCTACCTTCTTTGAGGGTCTCCTGAGTTCAAAGTCTGCATGACCAGGTACCCAGCTGCCTCTCACGAAGGGCCACCACCCCACAGAGCATAAAGAAACAGTGGGGACAAAAAAATTCAGGCAGATTTCCTGAAGATAATGAGTAAAGTGCAAGAAAGTGATACAGTGGGAGAACATCTGCATTCTATGTCAATAGGCAGCACATCTGTATCCTGTGTTCTTAGGAAGAACATCTGCATTCTGTGATATAGGACTAGAAGTGAGTGGAATAAGAGTGGATATCCAATGGAGAGTCCCAACCCAGGGACAGTAAGTGCAAAGATCCCCCACAAATGTCACCACAGCCTGCAGGTATTGCTACAGATCAGAGGATACAGGTGCCTCTGTCGCCAGGTGGGTCACCAGGCTCCAGGATCTCTCTCTCTTCCCTTCTTCCCTAACAAGAAAGGGATGTGGATGGCCAGGATGGGAATCTGAGTCGTCACAAGGAGAGATCTGGCATATTCTTTCATTTTTCCACACAACACCTACCCTAAATCATGTTCATGCCTAGACATGGAGCCAGGAGACACAAGGAGACAGAGCTGTCAAACCTGGTGGCTCCCATCTACTCCCTGCATTCAAGAGATGGGGATTTCTGTGAGTTCAAGATTACATTGAGCTAAGTAGTGCATTCCAGTCCAGCTTGGGTTGCACTGTGAGATGCTTTCACAAATAATCAGGCTGAGGACTGTGGAGAGCTGCTTTGTTCTTATTCCCGCCTTTCGCTAGCCGATAGCGAGTGAGTGAGTGATCTCCCGGAAAAGATCATCCTTATTGGCTAAACTGATGATCTGGCTTGCTATCGCATAGTGTGCCTGTGAGCATTCGCCACTTAGTTTACAGGGATTGGCAGCCCATGCAGTATTTAGCCTGTGGCGGGCTCTTTCTCGCTCTCTCTCCCTCGTGCTCCCTCGTGCTCCCTCTCTCTCTCCCCCTTGCGCTCTCTCTCTCTCTCTCTCTCTCTCTCTTTCCTCAACCATGAGTCAGTAATAGGAATTATTCAAGGCTCCTGAATAAACTGCATTAAGAAGAAGCCCAAGCGTTGCGTCTTCTTTGCGGGTCGAAGATAGGCGTAACAGAGGACAGATCTTAATCTGCAGAGTGCTTGCCTGGCATGCTGGAAGCCCTGGGCTCAATCGCGAGCACAGTCTGAATGGGCTGTGCGGATACACACCTAAAATTTATGAACTCAGGAGGTGGAGCCCAGAGGATCAATTCAAGGACATCGTTTGCTAAATAGAAAACAAGACAAACAGCAAATCAAACAGAATAAGAGAGAAGAGAAAGCTGTGACCTGCAGGTCTGTACCCTTTGTGGGGACTCAGCACCCAGATCAACTCTGATTAAGGGATCGGGTCACAGCATGAGGCTGACCAGCAGTGTGAACCCGGAAATGGTGCTAAAGACCCCATGGACTATGAGCGCCCTATAATCTGAATTTCGGAAGAAGGTGTTTCCTCTGTGGTCACAGAGCTAGAGCAAGAGGAGGGCAGCTTTCAAATAGACTCAGGAAATGGCTTGTCACAGAGGGTGGGCAACCTGACAGAAAAGGGAAATGCTCCCAGGGCTCTGGGAGGAGCTCTCAGCTAAGGGCTAGGGACAGATGGCACCCTCAATCCACAGCCATGAGGGTCCCTACTTGCTGGGTGTGGTAGGAACCAAAACCTCTGAGTTCTGGAGCATCTACAGAGCCCTTCCTGCACCTGCTCATCTGGAGCCTCACGTGGGAGCCAGGGACCAGGAAGCAGAGGACAGAAAGGAGAACTAGGAAAGAGGACATTGTACTGTCTAGAAGGAGCTCTTCTCCCCTTTCGCCCTGGTGTGGGTGCAAGTGAGAGCTGACTGGAGAAATGACCCCCAGAGGAATAAGGCTGTGACTGCCTTCAGCTCTGCTCCTCTCTCAGGTCCCAGGTGAGCACCGGGCAGGTGTGGCTGGTGTACAGCTTGGAAAGGGGACTCCTGCTGTAAGCCTGACAGGGCCATGGGAGGAGAGAGAGAGAGATAGAGACAGAGACAGAGACAGAGATAGAGATAGAGAGAATCCAGGACAGGCAGATGGGCCTAGAGAGAAGGCATGAGTTGTGGGGTGGGGTGGGGTGGGATGGGGCCCAGTAGCAGTCAGCATCAGCCTCACACATTCTGCCAGGATTCTGTGCACAACACAGTCATGGCTACCACACTGGAGACAGAGTCAGGACCCACTGAGAGGGTTACCTGTGACAGGCATTGTCATAACTATGCAATCTCTGTTTATTTTAATCTTGCTATAATGTCAGTCCTGACTCCTGCTCTGACAAAGCCTGTGTCCTTTCTCACTGTTTCCTCAAGATCAGAGGGTTTTCCAAGATCTGACCCAAGGGAGGCCTTACTCAAATCCAGCTGTGAGGTGCAGAATTGAAGTTTGTGTTTTCCAGGCTGTGTCCCTCTGCATGGCCCCAGCACTGTGAAAGGAACTGTGGGGGAATCACTGAGCGTGTCGTGTCAGTATGAGGAGAAATTCAAGACTAACAATAAATACTGGTGCAAAGGGTCACATAATATACTATGCGAAGATATTGTCAAGACCAGAGGCTCAGAAGAAGCCAGGAATGGCCGAGTGTCCATCAGGGACCATCCAGACAACCTCACCTTCACAGTGACCTTGGAGAAACTCACCGTGGAGGATGCAGGCACCTACGAGTGTTGGGTGGATAGACCATTTTTCAATGATGCCTTTAACATTGATGACTTTATAGGGATCAATAAGGACTTCAATATTGAGTTGTCCATCGTCCCAGGTAAGCTTCCCTCATGCCAGGGCAGCCTGAGTCCAGGCCTGTCATTCCCTCATGGAAGAAGGAAGCCATGAACCTTACCATGGTGAGTTCGGTGAGTGAGTGACTCAGGACAGGGAGTGTGAGTGCACACATGCCTCTGTGAGAACATGAGTGGTATGTGTGACAGTGTATGTGTACCAGTACATGTGTGTGCATGCACACACAGCCACAGTGGGGAACCTGTGTGCCGGGAGCCTGTCCCGGCATGGTGGGAGGAGAAGGTGATCTTCTTTCTTCTCCTCCAGTCGGACGGTTCTTGTGGCAGCCCCCGGGGAATGGGAAGAGCGTAGGCAGGGGGTAAGACTTAGGGTTAGGCTACTGTAGCTGGCCTGCCCTCTGGTATCCTCCAGAAACTGCCGTTTCTGGCCTCAGCCAGGGACAGCAGAGGATTAGACAAATGGCCTTGTACTCTCTCTGCAGGTGCTGCCAGGCTCTAACTTAGGTCTGTGAATTTGCGGTCCCAGGAAGAAAAGACATTTAAAGAAGCTATTATAGTTTATTATTAAGTGTAAAAAGTTTCCTATGAAAGCTATGTAAGAGAAAAAGTGGAAAAGCTCTAAATGGAGAGATTCTAAGCAGGGAAGACAGAAGAGGGAGAGAGGAGCGGAGAGAAGAATAGAGAAGAGAAGAGAGGAGGAAAAAAGCGGGCTGCTAACGAAAGTCCCTTTGTCTTATACCTCATTCAGAATACATGATCACATGTTACAAAGTTCATCACAAGTTCACACCAAAATTCAAATCATAAATTGAAATAGAAGTTTACAACAGAAAATGTTTACATGCATATCCATTAGGAGTAATTATCTGACTAAACATCCATCACCTTTCTAGCTCCACAGGTTCATTGAAGGTTTAAAACTATAACTTAAGAAATTAGTGAAGTTATGTATAGATAAACCCAAGCAATATTTTCTCTTCTGTCCTAGCACCTATAATAAATCGTGAGTTCCCTTTTAGTGACCCTTGGTTAATTGTTTTACAACCACATTGGAATGTGCTCTGAGCAGGAGAAGTCTGGTTACTATCTAAGAGCTGTTAACCGATGACAATTGGGAGACTGGCAGAGTTCTCAGAGCAGTATTGATTGTCAGAAAGGGACTTAATACCAGTCCCACTATAAAAGAGCTAAATAATCATTGATATAATTTTAGGAATTCTTATAGGGTCATCATTAAGACTTAAGAAGTCGTCTATTTGTCTATATAGCATCACTACGAGACAGTACATCTTCTTGGGTCTGCAGAGATCTGCTCCAAAGGGGTGTGCTATTGCTAGTGATTGTTACATATGTTTAATAATAATAATAATAATAATAATAATAATAGGAAAAGCATATCAATAGCAGGGATTTTTCCTACAATATCTCCACACAGCCTTGCTGAATGTGGCGCACCTGTCGCAGATTATAATCTGAGGCAAGCATTTCAGGATGATCACCTGCTAATTATTAGCTTTTCCCATTATGGCTCCCAACACCTGTGTTCTTAGAAACTTTCTTATTATTTCACTTATTTGTTTTCTTGTTCATGTATTTGGTTGGTTATAGGGGCTTGCTTGTGGTGTGTGGGAGTGAACAGAGAACTTCTGGTGTTAGTTCTCTGTTTCCATCTTGTTGGTCAATCTCAAGTCATCAGGCTTGGCCAGCAGGGGCCTTTACCCACTGAGCCACGTCATCAGCCCCTGTTGGGGATTCTCTGTATGCACCATGAGGCAGTTTCAGGCTTGGAACTTTCTAGAGAGAGTCTCTGAATCACTGGCTCTTTGTGACTTCCTGTCCTGATAGGACATGAGTCCTCTCTCCCAGGTGTCCAATGGTCCTGTCCCCAATCTCCATATGAGAACGATGTCCTAGCACATCAGCTCCTCTCTCTCACAGGCGGCTCTGACCTGAGACTGAGGGCACACTGTCCTTACAGGGAGCTTCTTGGGGTGCCAGCTTCATCACTGGTTCTGAGACTTCTGAGAGACCAGAGACACGAGGAGGAGCCTAGACAGTGTGTGGGGCTTCTCAGTGCTCTGAGGAACCTACTCAACCCTCCAGGTTCCCCTGTGTCCACCTTTCCCAGGAACCATTTACTGCTGGAAGAAACTCAGAGAATCCCTCCAAGGTTCCCCTTCAGTGAGCAGAGGGTCAAGCGGGATGGAAGACAGGCTTTCAGCTACTTTGGTCACCAATGTTCTCCATGTCTGCAGTTCATTCTCCCCTAATGGAGCCTCTTTTGTTCTTAGAACCCAAATCAATGCATCCCTTTATGGGCTGGGGTAGTGACAGGGGATGAAGGAAGTGGCAGAACCTCTCTGTTAATCCCAGTTTTTCTTCTCCCTCTCCCTCTCCCTCTCCCTCTCCCTCTCCCTCTCCCTCTCCCTCTCCCTCTCCCTCTCCCTCTCCCTCTCCCTCTCCCTCTCCCTCTCCCTCTCCCTCTCCCTCTCCCTCTCCCTCTCCCTCTCCCTCTCCCTCTCCCTCTCCCTCTCCCTCTCCCTCTCCCTCTCCCTCTCCCTCTCCCTCTCCTTCATCTTTCTCCTCCTTTTTTCTCCTTCTTCTCCTACTCCTTTTCCTCCTTTTTTTCTTCTCCTTCTCCATCTTCATCATCATTGTTATCATCTGAGAGAGGTTCTTGTGTAGCCCAGGTTAGCCACAAACTCACTGTGTACTTAAAATTTGTCTTGAATGCCTGCTCTTCCTCTCTCTGCCTTTCCAGCAATGGGATTACAAGCATATATCACCACACTTATCTTCTGGTTCCTGGTTCTACATTTCCCTGAAACCTCCTCTGTGGGTTCATACTGAAGACTGGGAACTAAAATCCCACTGAGGTTCCTACTCTTCAGTAGAGGCCACTCTCTGCAGGGCCCTGCATGAGTCTGCCTTTCTAGAACTTTCCATCTGTTCTTTCCGCAGAGAAGACTGCCCAGTGGCCTGTCTGACTGACACTGGAATGATTGGGCCAGGCAGACATGGTGTCTCACCACCATGTTTGTCCCCAGAAGGATAACAGACAAGGAGGCAATAGATGTGGCTGAGGCTGGGTGGGACCTGGCACAAACTGAGGTCTTGTCACTGACACTTAAACTCTCCTCTCTAAGACTGCCTTCGTCTTTGCAAATGTGACACAGACACTGCGCACCATGAGGTGGGATGTGCAGGAAATCCCTGACAGCACACTGATGTGGCCATGGGGCTGATAGGCTGTCAGACAGTTGTCCAGCATGGTCTTGGGATCTGTATGAAGCAGTGTGACAGAGGCTCAATGAGTAGGAGACAGAGTGGAGGTCATGGGAACTGTCTTGTGTTTCCATCCTTTGTTCCAATCACAGGTTCAAGCCCAGGGAATGGTACAGATATCCTGGAGTCCCCCACCTGCCACACCTGTGCACACTCAGTCCAGTGTGACCACAGAGGACACAATTCCTGCTCCCAGCCCACAGCCTAGGTGAGGAACCCACATCCCAGAGGCCTTGGATGGGAGAGGAGGGTCATACTGAGAGAGCAGAGGTAGAAGGCTTTGTATCTCCCTCCTGTACGCCCCTCCTCCATTTCCTAATCCCAGGCTGACCTGGGAGTGTCTTGTGAGTGCCAGCTGCTTATCTAAAGATAGGGACACAGCAGTGACACTCAGATACAGACCTGCTGAGCTGGAGGTAGTTTCCTGACAAGTGGGCGCTACCTAAACACATCCAGAGCCTGGAGAAATGGCTCTGAGGAGATGGTTCTGCAGGTAAAGTGCATCTGAGTGTGAGCCACACCACCTACAGGACAAGTCAGGCATGGCGGCACCTACTTGGAATACCAGAGCTGCTGAGGTAGAGGCAGGAGGATGCCTGTGACTCACTGGCTAGCCAGCCTACTTAGCAATGTGCAGGCTAGTGAGAGATCCTGTCAGAAAATAAGAAAGATGTGCCAGGTGTGGTGGCTCACAGCTTTAATCCCAGCACTTAGAAGGCAGATGCAGGTCAAGCTCTATGAGTTTAGGACTAGCCTGGACTACATAGTGAGTTCCAGTCTAGCCAGAGCTACATAGTGAGTCCTGTCTCAGAACAAACACAAAGTGCTGACTCTTGAGGAATGACCAAGGTTATCCGCTGATCTCTCCATATTCATGTACAGGCATGTGCACCTGCATACACACACATGAGCACCCACAGACAACTATGTAAAATAAATAAACAACTGGTGGTGGTGGCACAAGCCACCCAGACCATGGGGGGCAAAGATGGATGGATCTCTATGAGTTTAAAGCCATCTTGGTCCACATAATGAGTTCCAGGACAGCTAGGGCTAAATAATAAAAATAAACAAACTAATAAACAATTAAATAAATGCCACCATGGAGAATGTGGGAGAAGTCTAGTTAGTAGAGAATTGGGTGTGTTGGGGAGGCAGTGCCTGCCTGGTTTGAGGCCCTTGGGATTGGTTGGTCTGGAGAGAGCAGGCCAGACCCACAGTTCAAGGCTATTTCTCGGGCTATGCATTAGTCACACTGGTCATTCAGGCAGTCCTTGTCCTGTCCCTGCCTAGATCTCTGTGGACACGGACCTGGATAAGAGACAACTACATAGTGAGGGCATCATGGTCATCTTCTGGGAAGGGAGCTTACTGTGACCGTGTCCCTTACAGGTCTCTTCTGAGCAGCCTGTACTTCTGTGTCCTGGTGTTCCTGGAGTTGCCCCTGCTCCTGATCATGCTTGGTGCTGTCCTCTGGGTGAACAGGCCTCAGAGGTGCTCTGGGGAAAGCAGCGCTCAGCCCTGTTGTGAGAATCAGTGAAGTCTGTTGACATCGAGGCCCTGTCCCTGGACACATCCCCTCTGGTGGCTGAGGACAACCAGTAAATAAATGTTTTTGAAAATGCTCTGAGAATTTTAGAAGATCCTTTTACTGTATCAAACACATAAAACAATGCACCCAATAAATACATATATATTTAAATGGAACCTCAGGCTGGAGAGATGGGTCAGCAGCTAAGAGCACTGACTGTGATTCCAGAGTTCCTGAGTTCAATTCCCAGTAACCACATGGTGGCTCACAACCATCTGTAATGAATTCTGATGCCCTCTCCTGGCATGCAGATGTATGTGCAGATGAAACACTCATTTACACTAAATAAATAAATATATTTTAAAAATTAAAAAGAATTTTAATAGGATATCCTTACTTATTCTTTGGTAAGTTCACATTTGAGTACAACATGACTCTATCATATCTACCTCTGATCCCACCATCCCACCCACTCAGGCAAGTGTTCTCTGCACCCCTTCATATTGTCTTCCCCCCTTTCCCATTTCTCTTTTCTTCCTGTAACTCACTGAGAACAGTTAGTGCCACCTGACAGAATGCTGGCTGATCTTGCCAACTTGGTCTTGTGGACATAACCCCAGCTGCAGTGATGAAACCACAGCTGCAGTGATGTAACCACAGCTGCAGTGATGTAACCACAGCTGCAGTGATGTAACCACAGCTGCAGTGATGTAACCACAGCTGCAGTGATGTAACCACAGCTGCAGTGATGTAACAACAGCAGCAGGGAGCTCATGATTGTGAGACAATGCCACACACAGAACGCAGCATTTCAGGGCACTTTCCTCATCTACCTCTGGCCACCTCTGGAACTCTTTCCTCTCCCTCCCTGCCTTGGGGTGGGACAGGGGTGTCATATATGGCTGGGCACTCGATGGTCACTCACACCACAGCAGAAGGAACCAAGGCCGGAGGCAGTGCTAACTGAAGCTAGAGATGTAGACATGTAGAAGACAGTTTGACACCTTGTCCAATAAATATGTACACCTTCCATGAGACATACTGATGTCACTGTGTCCTCCACAGTTAGTAATAGAACGTGGTCTGTACTGTTGATCTCCCTGTTTCATGTCATCCTTGCTTCTCAGCCACCTTGGTGACAACCATATCTGCTTGGCTTTAGACTTTGCCAGTTACATGCTCATGGACTCGCCAAGGTTGTATTGTTTAGATTCTCTGTGTCAGATTGTTATATAAACAAAGTTATATTGTATTTTATTTACATTGAGTCTCACTATGGATGCCTGGCCCAGAATTCAATGTATAGACCGGACTGTCCCTGACCTGAGAAACTGACCTGCACCACCATACCAGGACCGTGTCAGACTTTCCCCCCAGTGTTCAGAAGTAAACCCAAAGCTTAACACATAGAACAAGCACTTTGCCACAGAGATACACCCCAGTTTCCCCTCCTATCTATCTGCCTGTCAGCCTGTCTGTCTGGCAGTCTATCTGTCTGTCTCTCACTTTTCTCGTTTCCTTCCTTCTTCCTTTTTCTTTCATTAACAGTGTCTCCCTATATAACCCAGGCTAGTTTCCAACCCCCGATCCTCCTGCCTCTGCCTCCCCAGTTCTGGGTTTATAGGCATGTGCTACCATCCCAGGTAACATGCTTCATTTCTTAGTCTCATGACTTTATCATTTAACACTGTGTCTCTGAGATTCACACAACTCATATGTTGATGCTGTAACATGCATCCTCCCCCTGCTGCCCTCTGGTGGGCTATGTGAGCACCCTAGGACATCATTCTCCCTTCTGTGCTTGAATAATTTAGAGCCTCTTTTTTCTTTTCTTCTTCCCTCCTCCTCCACATCTGCCTCCTCCTTCTCTTCCACCCTCCCTAACCCTGCTTTTGTTTTTAAATAAAACACATGCTGGGATGACAAGCACACATCACCAAGACTTGCATTTTATGTGAGTTCTGTTGATGCTTGTACAGCAAGCCCTTTATTGACTGAAGTACATCCACTGTCTGATATTTATATCACAAAGGTAGATATAGCGATAGAAACAGAGAGATAGAGACAGACATACAGAGATGTATAGAAGGATGTATATCTTTAGAAAAATGGCTTTTAATATGCTTTTAATGTAGCATATTAGTTGGTATTTTCTTTGTGACTTATGCCTTTGTCTCTAATTTAAGAAATTATTACACCATGACAAGCACATGCCTGCAATCCCAGCACACAAGAGGGAGAGGCAGGAGACTCTGGGTTTCATCCTCAGCTACAGAGTAAATTCCAGGTCATCTTAGACTACATACAACTCTGGCTCAAAAATCAAGTAGGAGCTAGAGAGATGGCTCAGCACTTACAAGCACTGGCTGCTCATCGAGGTTTGCACCACATAGCAGGTCTTAGTGATTGCTAACTCCATTCTAGGCATCCAAATTCCTCTCCTGCCCTGTCTGGGCACTGCCAGGTGCAATAACATGCACAGAAACACAAACACTCAACCACGTATAAATAAACAGAAATATTTTCAAAGAATAAACAATCTAAGAGGATGAAGAGGATGAGGAGACTAGTAATAACAACAGGACTACGAGAAGGTGACACCTTAAAAATTGAATTGTCCCAGCACTTGTGAGGCAGAGGCAGGTGGATTTCTGAGTTCGAGGCCAGCCTGGTCTACAGAGTGAGTTCCAGGACAGCCAGGGCTACACAGAGAAACCCTGTCTCAAAAAAAAAAAAAAAAATTGAATTGTTTTCATGTATTGTAACCATGTTTATTTTTAATGCATTGCATTTTATTTTTTATGATTTTTGAGTTTATTTGTGACATGTGTGTATGTGTGCATGCACTCCGCAGTCAGCGCAGACCTTCGTGGACTCAGTTCCCTCCTTCCACCTTCACGTGAGTTCTGAGCACTGGATTCAGGTCACCAGGCTTGTGGAGCATCACCCACCCCTGAGCCAGCGTGGTTCACACTGTGCACTGCGGTCTCCTAGCTAGAGCTGTAGTCTCAGGTCTTGGTGCACGGCCCTCTTCTTAGGTATCAGAAAGTGTTCATCAGCACTGGCCAGAGCCTCTGCTGTTCACATCTTAGGAGGAGACAATCAAGTTCCTAAAGGAAAGTCAAGTTTGGGCTAGAGAGATGATGGTTCAACCGAGAAAGTGGCTGATCTGTCAGAGATACTGAGTTCAATCCTCAGCATCCACCATGGGTGTATGAAAACTCCCAAGGAAACACTCAAGGGATCAAAGCCTCCTTTAGCCTCTGTAAGTACTGCACTTATATGGTGCACAGACAGACAGACAGAGCACTCACACATGAAAAACAACATAAACCTTTAAAAAAAGGAAGAAAACTTTTCTGAAAAGTTCGTGCTGGGACTCTGAGAGTGAGCACATGTCTCAGTCAGGGTTTCTGCTGCTGTGATGAAACACCACGACCAAGAGCAGCTTGGGGAAGAAAAGGTTTATTTGTTGTCTCTTCCATATCTCAGTTCAGCATCATAAGCAGTCAAAACAGGAAGTCAGACAGGGCAGGAACCAGGAGGCAGGAGCTGATGCAGAGCCCATGGAGGGCTGGCGATGACTGTTCTCCTCCTCGTGGTTTGTTCAGCTTGCTTTCTTATAGAACCCAGGACCACCAGCCCAGACCTGAAATGGGCTCGTCTGTCCCCTATCAATCAATAATTAAGAAAATGACCTTTAAGTTTCTATCTGATGGAGGACTTTTGTTTGTTGTTGTTGTTGTTGTTGTTGTTTTGCTTTTTGATAGATTCTCCCTATGTAGTCCTGGAACTCACAGAGATCCACCTGCCTCTGTCCCCCTAGTGCTGTCATCAAAGGTCTGGGCCACTCTGCTGGCTTGGAGGTGTTTTCTCACCTGAGGTTTTCTTCCCTCAGATGACTCTAGCTTGAGCCAACTAGACATAAAACCCAGGCAGCACAGAGCATCAAATGTATCGTTAGGATAATATCTTAGTTAGGGTTTCACTGCTGTGAACAGAAGACATGATCAAGACAAGTCTTATAAGGACAACATTTCACTGGGGTTCAGTCCATTATCATCAAGGCAGGAACATGGCAGCATCTAGGCAAGCAGGGTACAGGAGGAGCTGAGGGTTCTACATCTTCATCTGAAGGGTGTTAGTAGAATACTAGCTTCCAGGCAGCTAGGGGAGGGTCTTAAGCCCACACCCACAATGACACACCTACTCCAACAGGGTCACACCTTCTAATAGTGCCACTCCCTGGGCCGAGCATATACAAACCATCACAGATAACATCCTTATCTGTGAGCATGGACTGTAATCCCAATTATCTGGGAACTTTGAAAATATCTTCTAAGGGTTGGTGAGATGGATCTGGTTCACTGTGACAGCCCGGTCGCCTGAGGTCAGTGCCCAGGACTTACTTAAAGTGAAGGAGAGAACCAACTCCCAGAAGTTGTCTCTGACTCCCATGTGCAAGCTGTGCTGCACCCCCACATTCACAAACACAACACACAACACAGACTCCCAAGTATAACATTCAAAGCAAATTATAAAATGTTCTTTAAAAAATTATTTCCTCTTTGGAACCTATTTGTATGCTTATTAAATTGATTTTGAATGAATTACATTTTTATTTTGAGATTTTGTTTTATTTTAGTTGTGTGTGTGTGTGTGTGTGTCGCAAACCTCTGCCGTACAGAAACAGAACCCGGGCTGAGGCTTCAGCTCAGTGGGTAGACTGCTTGCCTCGCATTCGTGAAACCTTGGGTTCAGACTTCAGACCCTCAGAAAACCGAGCACGCTGGGGAATGCATGTAACCCCAGCACTCTGATGTTGGAAAAGGAAAATGTGAAGTTCAAGGCCAGCGTGGGCTACATGAGACCTCAACTCAAACCCACACTCTGCCTCTTTCTCTAAGCCAATGCCTGTGGCCCTAGTAGCCATTGTGGCAGGTGCCCCTGGCCAGGGAAATCCTTGCTCTGAGTTCCATAGCTAGAAAAATATCTGCTGCCCAGGGTGAGCCTTCAGCAATGCCCTCTGCCTCCCAGGGCTTAACCTAGGCTACTATCATGGGCTTAGTCTGGGCTGCATTGTGCTCCCTTGCTACTGCAGTCACCGTGCCTTTGGTTGCTCTCCTCTCCCATGATCCTCTGCAACTCAGTTACCTTCCAGCTGCAGGGGTTTGCTGTATTCCATCTTTTCTGTCTGTCTGTGCAGACCTGTCTGTCTGCATCTCTCCTTGGGAATCCCATCTGTCTTTCAAGTTCATGTCTAGCATTGCATACATTCAGTAGAGGAAGTTCCCTGTCCACCCGGCTGTCCCTCACATGTGGTGATTTGGTGTTCTCAAAAACTGACATCATCTTCTTTCAGTATGCAAAATTGAGAAGTTTGGTCAAGGAAGTAACTGAGAAAAGTGAACGAGAGAGACCAAAAGGAAACTCAAGCTGAGCTTCAACTCCTTGCAAGGTGCTGGCATCTGTTGCCACAAAGGACAGGAGAAGAGACCATGAGGCAGTTCCCTGCTCTGCTCCTCTTCTTCCTCCCAGGTAAGTGGCAGGGACTTTAGACACTTCCATGTCAGCGGTGAGGGCGACACAGATGGTCTGCCCTATGTTAGGGAAATCTGCTGATTCTCACCAGCTGCTTACTCTCAAAATAAAAGGCAAGATTTTTGGCATCTGATGGATTCTGTGGGTATTGCAGAAAAACCAAAATCAGAAACGATTAAAATCAAAAACAAAAACACAAACCTTCCAGAGATTGTTTCTAAACCCTAGCTGCTCCACAAAAGCTGATGAGTGGGTGGATGAACTACTTCTTTTAAAAATGTATTTTTAGTTTTATGTTTGGCACATGCAGCCCAGGATGACCCTGGACTTGGGATCCTCTGGACTCCACCCTCTGAGTGTGGGATTTCTAGTATGCAGCTCCATCTCCAGTTATATTGTGAGATTTAATTGACACAGTAATTAATACTTACAGGGGCTGGGTGTGATGGTGATTGCCTTTAAAGCCAGCACTCAGAAAGCAGAGGTAGGTGGACTGCTGTGAGTTCAAGGCTAGCCTGGTCCATATTTTGAGATTCTGTTTTAAAAAGGAAAACTGATGGAGTACAATATGGGGTTTACACATGTATGTACAGGATGTAATGATCAGAGCAGGTAGCTGATCTTCCATCGCAGCCATTTATCATTTCTTTGAAATCTCATCTTTGAGGTATTTTGAAATATTCAGATGTCAACCCTATTTTTCATCTGTCTCACACAACACTAGAAGTTGTCATTCTCATTCTCATCAAATGACAGACACCCCTGTGTCCTAACAGCTCTCCCTCTGTGCTGTAAACACTCTCCTGTCTTCCCTAACACCCTTCCCAGGCTGAGAGCCACTATTCTGTTATCCACTCCTTTGGGGTTAACTTTTGTTCTTTTGAGAAAAAAATGTGTCTCTGTGGTGTTTGTATGTGTAAATGTTTGCGTGTATGTCTCTGTGTGTGTGCACAAGTGTATGTGCTCTCAGCTGCACACATACATGTGGAAGCCACAGATTGACACTGGGCACCTTTCTCTATCACACTCAACCTTGTTTGTTCAGACATGGTCTCCCACTGAGCCTGGCGCTCACAGATTCAGTTTGTCTGTCCAGTGATCTCCAGGATCCTTCTGTCTTTGGGGTTACAGACACCACACACCTCACCTGGCTTTTTTTCCATGTGTTCTGGGGATCCAAACTCAGATCTTGATTATATGGAAACACTTTACAGACTGGTCTGTCTCCCCATCTTCCTAGCCACAGAGAGTAACTTTTTAACTTCCACACATCAATAAAAATGTGCGGTAGCGGCTGATTTATTTCAGTTCCTCCATCTCACCCGTGGGCTGCAAATGACGGAACTCAATCCTTTCACGATGATACTTCATTGCTTCATGCATCACACTCTGTTACCCGTTCACTGGCATCTATGTCAGTATATGCTGTGTCTACTGTGAACACCGCCATGGTAAACACAAGGGGAGATGTCTCTTCGGCATGGTCACTTCATGTCTCTGGGCTGCATGTTTGCTTTCTGTTACTGTGATACAGACCATGGTCAAAACAACTTTAGAGGAAAAGGTTTCTTTGGCCGAAACGTCCAGATTACAGTCCATCATGGAGGGAGGCCAGAGAGGGAGCACAAGCAGGGCAGACAGCTGGAGGCAGGGACTGAAGCAGAGAGCATAGAAGAGTGTTGAATGCTGGCTTCCTCCCCGTGGCTTGCTCAGCCTGCTTTCTTATACTACCCAGGAGTGGCAGCACCCACAGTGGACTGGACCTTCTCACATCAAGAAAATGTCCCCAGACTTGCCTAGAGGTCAACCTGAGGGAGACGGTTTCTCAATTGATGTTCTTTCTTTCTGTATGCTCCCAGATGGTGTCAGGTTTAGAAAACCCAACCAGGCCAGGCTATGTCCCCCAGTGGGATTGATGAGTCATGGGTCAGTTCTAAGCCAGTTTTCTGAGGAACTCCTATAAAGTCTAATATACAAGCCAACACACAGTATATGAGACATCCTCTGTCCCACATGCATCAACAATTGTTATATTTTGTCTATTTTGGTAATAACCATTGACACTGGGTTATGATGCTATTTGTGATTCTGATTTGCATCGATCTTCCTGATGATTAGTGAAACTGAGCATTTGTCCATATAGTTATTGGCCATTTGTATCTTCTTTGAGTACTGTCTGCTCGTGTGTGTGTGTGTGTGGTGTGTGTGTGTGTGTGGAGAGAGAGAGAGAGAGAGGAGAGAGAGAGAGAGAGAGAGAGAGAGCATTCGCGTATAGGTATAAGCATGTGCATGTAGGTACTGGGGTTGTTAGCATGCACATGTAGGTGTGAACATCCATGCTGGGCATGTGTGTAGGTGAGAGCATGAGTGTGTAGGTGTGAACATTCATGTGTAGGTGTGAGAGGGAGTGTGAGCATGCATGTGTAGGTGTGAGCATATGTGCATGCAGGCACAGCTGCCCATGGGTATGCACACATGTGGAGGCCTGAGGTTGAGAGGCCAGGTGTCATTCTTTAAATATTCCCTGCCCTTAGTTATTATTTTATTTTATGTTTGACACAGGGTCTCATTTAGCTCTGGCTAGTTGGCAACTCTCTATGTAACCCAGGCTGGCCTTGAACTCACAGAGACATGCCTGCATGTGCCACCATTGACGATTCCCACCTTTATTTTCTGAGACAGGTTCCTCACTGAAACTGAATCTGGGTTGGGTGGCCAGGGAGCTTCTAGAATCTCCTGTCTCTATTGTTGACCTCCGGTGCTGGTCTACAGGGACACACCATCATGACTCCTGTCTTTTTACATGGCTGCTGGTGATACAAGCTCAGATTCTTCGTTGTATTTATAGTGCAGGTATTTTGTTAGCTGAGCCCCATCTCCACGGCCCCTTATTTGTTCATTTGTAATTGGATTATGATCACTGTGGGACTCCTTGAGCTGAATTCTTGCTCATATAGTCTGGAAACTGGCCTCCTGTCAGATCCATAGTCGGAATAGATTTCCTCCCACCCTTCAGGCTGTCTCTCCATGCTGTTGGTTGAGACCTTTTAGTTTAAAATAATTAAATTCAACAATTTTTGTTTTCTTACTTGTGGCATAAGGACATAGTTTGTGGTTGAAGTCAATTCCCTGAAGCACTCCCTTAGCAGTTTTTCTTAAAGATTTATTTATTTATGTGTTTATATACATGAGTTCTCTATCTTCATTAAGAGAAGAGGACATCTGATCCCATTACAGATGGTTGTGAGCCACCATGTGGGTGCTGGGAATTGAATTCAGGACCTCTGAAAGAGCAGTCAGTGCTCTTAACCACTGAGACATCTCTCCAGCTCCTATAGTTTTTATTAAAGATTTATTTATTGATGTGTTTTATATTTGTGAGTTCTCTGTCTTCATAAACAGCAGAAGAGGGCATCACAACTCACTACAGACTTTTGTGAGCCACCATGTGGGTGCTGGGAATTGAACTCAGGACCTCTGGAGGAGGAGCCAGTGGTCTTAACCACTGAGCCATCTCTCCAGAGCCTCCTGTATCACGAAGCAGGTATTTGATAGCTGTTCCTTGTGCATGCTGTGTGAGCACCTCACCAACGGTGCTGCATCCTCAGTCCTTACCAGGAGCTCTGGGACTCAGATTACAAGGATCTGAAGGTCAGCACAGGGTCTGTGTGCTGTGGGCTCTGCACCACACGGAGATCAGATTGGTGGGTGTCATTTTAGTCAACCTCCAAGGCATTCATCCCAGAGTCTGCTGAACTACCAAAAGTGGAATCTGCGTGGCCATGGGATGTGGCTTCTTCAGATGAGCCTCCTGAGGGTCATGGGTATGGAAATGAAGATAGGATCATGTCCAGTGGACAGGGTCTTCTGTCACTTCCTCCATTACAGCCATGATTGGACATTGTCACCATTTTATTTTCTGAGAACTCTAACTGGAGTCTTCAGCCATTTTTTCTTTTCATTTTATTCTTTTCTTTCTTTCTCAGTTTTTAATTTTGATGCTTCAACCAATAGGATAAGGATGCTGATCTGTCCTGGGGAAAGGGAAGTCCTTCACTGGTTGTTATTGAGTTCATGAACTCTGCCCTTGGAGTAGGAGATCAGTGATCCATGTGTTTGTGTTTTCCAGGTTGCTGCACTGCTCAGGATCCAGTCACTGGTCCAGAGGAGGTGAGCAGTCATGAGCAGGGCTCCTTGACAGTGCAGTGCCGATATAACTCAGGCTGGAAGGATTACAACAAGTACTGGTGCCAAGGAGACTATTGGAAAACATGTGAGATTCTTGTTGAAACTGATGGATCAGAGTGGTTGGAGAAGAAGAACCGTGTGTCCATCAGGGATGACCAGACACACTACATCTTCACAGTGACCATGCAGGATCTGAGGATGAGTGATGCTGGCATTTACTGGTGTGGAATTACGAAAGCTGGAAGGGATCCCATGTTTAAAGTTAGTGTGAACATTGACCCAGGTAAGAAAAAATCCAGAAAATCCTGGTTGGAGTGTGGTGGGATCAGTGACCTTTGTAATAGTCTTATGAGAAAAGATAAACAGAGTCTTTGGTTCTATTTTCCACTGAGATAGAGGTTGAGGCAGGGAAGCCTTGTCTCTTAGCCCCCATTTGTGTCTGAGATATTCTCACTCCACATGATCTGAGAATTGAACATAGAATCTCCTGTGTGCTAGCCAATCACTCTACCACTGAGCTGAACTCCCATGCTGAGACCCCCTTCTCCTTTAACATAAAATAAAGGGAGCCATGGACCATGTATTTCTGGGCAAAACAGAGTAATAAGGATCAAGTTTATGTCTTGCTTCAAAGAACTACAACAAAGAAAATAGACAAATAGGAGCTGGAGACATGGCTCAGTGATTAAGGCACTGCTGTTCTCCCGAGAACCGGATTTTGATCCCAGCATCTACGTGGTAGCTTGCAACCATCTGTCATTCAGTTTCAGAGGTTCTGAGGCTTTTTTCTGGCCACCATGGGCCCTGCAAGCAGATGCTGCATTTAGAAGATAGAAAGAAACACCCATACACACATACATGAATATTTTTTTAAAACATAGAAGATATAAAAATATGGAACACCGAGTGTTTCTGCATACTGCACACAAGGCAATAATGAGTACACTCTGAAGGAAGTGAGTTTTAAATGGGAGCTGTTTCTTATCTCTGCACATCATCTTTCTTTAGAAAAGGATTAAAGTGTTAGACACAGTGGCACACACTTTTAATCCCAGCACTAGGGAGGTAAAATAGGCAGATCTCTGAGCCTGAGGCGAGCCTGCTCCATAGAGTGAGTCCCAGATGATCCAGGGCTACACAGAGAAACCCTGTCTCATAAATAAATAAAGTAAGTAAGTAATTATGGATGGTGACGGGAAATTGAGTTCCTTAATTCCTAGTATAAAGAACTTAATGTCAAAAAATGGAGCTGGACTATCCACAGGAGGACTGAACTATTTTCTCTCTTTATCTGCAACCCCAGAAATGTCAACTACAGTACTGACAACCTTACCCACATTTCTGACATCCACACCAACCATGGAGGACATTGGCATGGAGAACGTTGGCAAGGAACAAGTGATTCAGAGCATCCCCTTCATCTGGTAAGCAGAACTATACCCTGGCAGCTCCTTCCCACTGGGCTCACCCTGTGGCCTCTCCCTGGGAGGGCCTTCAGATAAAACACAAAATGTCCAGGAATCCTGGGATTCAGAAAAATCAATCATTTCTTGCCTGAGAATACCCCAAGCATTTCTTAACATGCTATATTTATGCTTTTCAAAAAAGTCAGTTATCAGAATGCCAAATTGGACTGTCCATCGTTAATTTTACTTGCTAACCTCAATAACTATCATGTAGAACCACTTGGGCTGGTGTATTCTCATGTCAAAGCCTGAGGTGGACGCCCCAGTCCTTTTTCCTTTTAGTATAAACAAGACTTCATTTCTAAGCCTCAGCTGCAGGAAAGTAACGTCATCACCTGAGTGACAGGAGAGACTGAGGACAGCTTTTGTGTCTCCCTTGTGTGCCCACCAGAGGGCAGGACAGAGGGCCACGGTTGGGTCTTCACTGAGTTAGAAGAGATCCCTCTCCCATCAGCTACTGTTTCCAGCCTATAAATAAATCTCCCAGTTCCTGTCCAACTCTGCCAAGAGGCAGTGGGGGAAGTTGTCTTAGTTAGGGTTCTACTGCTGTGAAAGACACCATGACCAAGACAACTCTTATAAGCATAACATTTAATTGGGGGCTGGTTTGCAGGTTCAGAGGCTCAGTCTAGTATCATCAAGGCAGGAACATGGCAGCATTCAGGCATGCATGGTACAGGAGGAGCTGGGAGTTGTACATCTTCATCTGAAGGCTTAATACACTTAATAATAGTGCCGATCCCTGGGCAGAGCATAAATAAACCATCACAGGAGTCTGCATAGTACAGAGGAGAAGTGGGAAACTGGGGACTGTGGTGTGCCCCTATGATGCTTGTCACTCTTGTAGGTGTCTGTTGTGGATAGCCCCAGCCTTGTATTTTGATCCTAGTTCCACCCTCCTGGGAGGGGCTGCAGAGGAGGATTGAATCTGTACACGGGTGATGTCTTGTAAACCTTCTGTCCAATTAAAACCTGTAAAATAAAGGCTAGAGCCAGAGATTGGGCAGTAGAAGGGGAGGCAGAGAAAAAGGCTTAGGGGAGGACAGAGGGGAATTCGATATAAAAGGAGGAAAAAGCAAAAGGAGAAGCAGGAGGAAGTCGAAGAAGAAGGAAGCTGGTGGCAGTAGGAAGCCAACAATGGAGGAGCCAGAGCTGGACAAGCACGTGGCCTGGAAAAACCGAAAGTTATAAGGGATCCCATGGACGGGGATTAGAGTAGAGTAGTGGTAAATCTGCCCAATCTAGGCGTGCTATTTATACTATAATTATTGAGTTGTGTCTTCCTTTACTGGCCTCTTTTGGGTAGGAGATCTTACAGCAACAAATTTGGCAGATTAAATAATTGCGTCTACTACAAATTGGCGCCCAACTTATTGCTTAGAACTCAACTAAACTGAGATAAAAGTTTATTGCCCCTCAACCCCTGAATACGGTTTGGGCAGCCTTTTAGGCTACACTAGCATGTATTGAAAGCTGAGTGGATCTCAGAGGCCTACAAAGAGCCACAGAGAGGCTCCCTCTCCAAACCCCCAGACAGAGAGCTAAGGCCAGGGTCAGGAGCAACACCTGAGCCTGCAGCTTGGCTTGATCAGTGCGCTGTAAAAACTGCAAGGAGGGACAGGTGATCCTACAACACAACTGCCTGGGAGGTAATTTTCAGGCAAAAACAGTGAACTGAAGGCTTTGGATCAGGTAATTCCTGGATATAAAAAAGATATATAACCTTTTGATACTTAAAGATGAAAAACACGATAAATATTTTTTGGGCTTTATGCAATGATATTACGAATGCT
The DNA here is from genome assembly GCA_021653895.1 of Mastomys natalensis. Lineage (NCBI taxonomy): Eukaryota > Metazoa > Chordata > Mammalia > Rodentia > Muridae > Mastomys > Mastomys natalensis. Next base: position 39,441 of record JAJTUV010003243.1, read on the forward strand.
TTGACAGGAATCAATTTAGGGAAAATAGACACCTTATCATTTATCAGTATTGCAATATTTATTCTCTTGATTTACTATGTCTTCTCCAAAGAGAGGGTCCTAGATAAAAAATTCCTTGCCTTAGAAAAAAGATTACAAGTAACACTAGAACTAAAGGTTCAGGATTTTATTAGTAAAAATAAGCAACAGCAAGGAGATAGAGATAACATTTGGAAACAAAGTCTAGAAGATGATTTATTAAAGCTAGCAAATCAAAATAAGGTAGATGCTGTAATATTTCAAATACAACATAAAGAGAAGCTAAGATTATGGAAGCAGGGCTTAGAACAGAAGATACAGGAAATTATAGAGCAGCATGAACATCAGAATGAGATACTTACATATTGGCCTATGGCTTAGAGGAAACAATAGAACTGAAGACACAAGAAATTATATATAAGAATAAGAGACAGAAAGATGAAAATGAATGTGAGAGACAGGAGCTTGAAAAGATGATAGAACAGAGGATGCAGCAGCTCACTGATCAGACTGAGCAGCAGAGAGACAATAATGAGGAATGGAAGCAAGACTTAGAGAATAACCTTTTAAAATCAATCAATCAAAATAAAATGGACACCAAACTATCAGAGTTACAATATGAGGAAAAATTCAAAATATTGAGGCAGAGCTTTGAATAGAGACTACAGGAACTCAAGGAACAGGAAGATCAACAAAAGGAGAGATATGAAGAGTGGACACAGACCTTAATGGAGAAATTTAAAATTTCAGTTAAGGAAAATACTCAGGTAGAGACAGAAGAAACTAGAGAAAATCAATCAAGGGTTATTAGAAAACAAACTTTAGTCTACCTGGTTAATATACAACAAAGACCTCCAGATGTTGATAATCTACAGGGTTATGAGGAATTTGAATGGCAACCCAAGGATGTGTCAGATCTGAGAAAATTTAAGGAAAGTGTCACTAATTTTGGAATGCACTCGCCATTTGTAAAACAACTCCTGACTTCTTGAGCTATTAAAAATAGAATAATCCCCAAGACTGGAAAGATATGGCAAGAGCAATACTAGAACCTGCTGCAAATTTACAATGGGTTGCATGGTGGAGAGATGAGGTGAGAGAGATAGCACAGCAAAATAGAGCCAGGGGAAAGAGATTTCCATAGACCAACTGCTTGGTGAAGGTCACTTTGCTGAGGTAGAGGTGCAGGCTGTATATGATGAAGAAACTCTGGTATTGTCTCGATTGTCAGCCTTAAAGATCTGGGACAAAGTTGCAGAGTCAGGGAAAAGACTTGAAACATTTACTCAAGTCATACAAGGTCCAAAAGAAACCTTCCCTGACTTTTTACAAAGGCTAACCTCAGCTGTTGAAAGGAGTGTATCAGATTCACTAGCAAGAAAAATGATAATTGAATCTTTAGCCTTTGAAAATGCAACTGCAGAATTCAAGGAAGTAATCAGACCACTCAGGGCAAGGTCAATACCAATAGATGAGTGGATTAGATATACAGCTGATATGACGGTAATAGGAGAAGCTGCCACTAGACACCTAAGGATGACCCAAGATTTCAAATGTTTTAATTGTTGTGGATGGGGTCATCTCAGAAATGACTACAGGAAAAACCAAAGTAATACAAGAAGGAGTTCTATGCCTTCTGGAATATGTCAAAGATGTGGCAAAGGCTGACATCTGACTAGGGAATGTAGAGCAACAACAGACAAATGGGGCAATACCCTGCCAAAAAACTCCCAGGGGGGCCTCTCGCAGGCCCTAATGCCAGGCAGGGAAAGTTCTCTTCCTCAGGCCAATTAAACTTCACTGCTTCAAAATCTGATGTTCTAAGACCAGACAAGGATGAGACAAGTTTTATAGACAATTCAGAAGGCCTCACAGGGAGCCAAAAGCGAATTATTTTGGCAAACTTCTATAGACGATCAAAGACCAAAACTAAGAATACTAGTGAATAATACTGAGATTGAAGGAATGGTTGACACTGGAGAAAATGTCACCATTATCTCTTAAATTCTTGGCCACTTCAAGAAGTAGACATCCAGTTTCAAGGAGTTGGGACTTTATCCCAAATAAAACAAAGTACCAGTTGGCTTAGATGTATAGGACCAGAAGGTCAGGTAGGAAAACTGCGGCCATATGTAGCTGATATATCCATTAACTTATGGGGAAGAGATCTGTTACAGCAGTGGAAAACCCAAATTAATATCCCCCCAGGGTCAGTGTCTAGTCATAAAACCCATCAGGATCCTAATAAAAATTTAAAATTAGTTAGGAAATGTTATCAAAGGCAGTCACAGACTGTCCAAGCCATCCATAAACAAGATATGGCAGAGGGCGATTTAAGTGAGCCAGGCAGTGGTGGCACACGCCTTTAACCCCAGCACATGGGAGGCAGAGACAGGCGGATTTCTGAGATCAAGGCCAGCCTGGTCTACAGAGTGAGTTCCAGGACAGCCCGAGTTATACAGAGAAACCCTGTCTCGAAAAACAAAACAAGTTGCTTTTTGTTAGGAAAAGAAGAAAGTAGCTGACTCTAGAGTAGAGAGTACAGTGTCTGTGAGTTAAAATTGAGATTATTTGTTTTAAGGAAAGATTTATAAACAGATTTGTCTGAATCAGGTGGGGATTATCGCCTGTGGTTAGGAATTTAGATAGGGAAAATTGTCACTGGCTCTTGAATAGAGAGTACAGTGTATAAGTGGAAGCTGCTCTGGAGTACAGAGCCAAACAGATAGATGGTATAAATAAAAAACTGTTCTACGCAGAGGACCGAACAGAAAGATAATGTAAATCAGATGATATAAAGTTATATTGCCTCACAGGAGACTCGGGTTCTGCCTAATGTGGGCCCTAGGGGAATTCTAGGTTCATTTCCTGCTTGGCAAAATAGGGAAAGCCTAAGAATAGGCATATACAGTACTTTAGTTGAGATAGGGAAAATTGTCACTGACTCTAGAGTAGAGAGTACAGTGTATAAATAGAGAGTGTTCTGGCTGAGAGTCAAACAGAAATATAGTGTAAATCAGATGTATTCAAATGATATAAAGTAATATGGCCTCACAGGAGACTCGGGTTCTGTTTAACGTGGGCCCCACAGGAATTCTGGGTTGTTTTTCTGCTTGGCAAAATAGGGAAGGCCTAAAGAATAGGCACATACAGTATTTTTAGTTATTAAGTTTTTTATTTTATTTTCAAGATGGGTGATGTATATATGTCTCTTATATGAAGACAGCTCTGGAACTGGCTGGGACTAAAATGTCTATACAAAGCCAAGAACATTTATTGGGTACTAATTTCTAATGACTTGTTAATACATGCCATCCTTTATGAGGACATGTATACAAAGTTATATTACAGTTTGATTAAGTGATCAAACTAACTTAAAGAAAGGCAGTCATCTTTCTTTATTGACCCTCATTGACAAAGCTGTGTACCCTGCAGAACTAACTGCTGCTTTTAAGTTTTATATATTGAAGGATGAAAGAAGAGAAAGACAGCCCAAAAAAGATTCATACCTGGGGATGCGGAGACCTACTATTCCAGCTTCGTGCTTCATTCTACTGCAACTATGTTGAAACTACTTCTTCGTCAAAGCTGCAACTACGTAGAAGACTTGCTTCCAGAACTTTTCCAGAAAAGCTGGCTTGCCTGTCCAGCCTTTCTGACTGTCACACTCATGATGTTGGCTAAGCAATGAACTCTCACAGCACATAGTGACTGCAAGGAAAATGATGCCCACTAGCTCTCCTTTGACTAAGCCAATTTTCCTATTTCCCTTTGGGCCCCCAGATGGGAATTCTACGCCCAAATTCAGCTTGAAGAAGTTAATGAAGAGTCAGTGCCCCTATTCCCTGGGCTTGGGGACTGAGGTGGTTAATATTAGGCTATCCTTCTAGGGAAAAGTAATAGTTTTATTGGAACAGGGAGGAATAGTTAGAATTGATTATTTCTACATTGGTAGAAATCTCCATAACTGATACAAAGTTGAAGTTATAATCTCTTTCATTGGTATAGAATTTATTTGTACAAATTTAAAGTTTTCATTGATATGAGTTTCTTATTGATATAAAAGTGAGATTAATATTGTTACTCTCTTAGGCATTTAGGAATTATTGTTACTCTATAACACATTTAGGAATACAAGGCTTAGACCCAGTTCTTCTTTAACATTTTTAACTGATTTGAGATGGTTAGCCTGTGAGTTAAGGACCTATAGCAATTGCATGGCTCTGAGTTTATTTTTGGATGTTTTCTAGATTTTAATTAGAAATAGCATAGAGGATTTAATGGACAACAGTCCAGATTGCTTTACATAGATAGTTGGTTTTCAAAACCATCAGAAGTTCACAGAAGTGACAACATTAGCATTTCTGTATTAATGTTCATTTTACTAGAGACCTGTCTGCTCCTGACAGCTTCCCAGTCTTGGATTCCAAGAAGAAATTGAGCATCTTTGGAGTTACTCCAGTTGTGGTGAGACAGCCACTAGGCAAGAATTGCCTCTTTTCATCTACAGACAAAATACTGTCCAGAAAAGGACACACTTGCAGAAGAGTTGACTGATTATATCTGCCAAGACAGAGTAATCAGCCCTTAAAAATTCTGCATTACTAGGTCTGTCAGATGATCCTGGGCCAGAAGGCTGAAGACCATATGTTCCAACGTTTTGAAGTAAGGAACTGTCCAGGTGTTCAGCGGTCTATATAAATTGGCTAAGTTTTGGAAGCCATATCTTTGTGCTTCCCATATCTTCAGTTAATTCAGTCGCTCTGGATTTCTGATGGGGTTGAAGACTTATAGTCTCACAGCCAACGCAGGCTATTTACTTTGAGAGGATAGTTTTCAGGTGGCATTCATTTTAAAGACAGGACATAAGCCAAGTTCAGAACTAAGCCTTTTAGTTAAGAGAGATAGCAGAGGTTCTATTTAGTTAACAAAAATGATAGACTAGGTATTAGGTCTGTCTTGCACTTTAACAATTACAACATGGTAATATAGTTTGTGCTCAATATATCTGAGAGAAAAGTCTTTTAAGGGACAAAAGGGGGAAATGTTGTGGATAGCCCCAGTCTTGTATTTTGATCCTAGTTCCACCCTCCTGAGAAGGACTGCAGAGGAGGATTGAATCTGTACACAGGTGACATCTTGTAAACCTTCTGTCCAATTAAAACCTGTAAAATAAAGGCTAGAGCCAGAGATTGGGCAGTAGAAGGGGAGGCAGAGAAAAAGGCTTAGAGGAGGAGAGAGTGAGAGGAATTGGATATAAAAGGAGGCAGAAAGAGAATCAGAGGCAGCAGCAGAAGAAAGCTGGTGGTAGAAGGAAGCCGACGACAGAGGAGCCGGAGCTCGGAGGACAAGCACGCGGCAGGGAAAAACCGCAAGTTATAAGGGATCTCATAGCCAGGGATTAGAGTAGTGTAGTGGTAAATCTGCCCAATCTAGGCATGGTATTTATATCATAATTATTGAGTTGTGTTTTCTTTGACTGGTCTCCTTCAAGTAGGAGATCTTACAGCAACAAATTTGGGGTTTGAATAATTTCTTCTACTACAGGTATCCAGAGGAATTCCCAGCACTGTAGAGCTACCTTGGCCTAATTTCATCACAGCCTGTTGGGGTCAAGTCTCCAGGTCAAGGACACAGATAAACCTCGAGCTAAGCTAAGACAGGTTACCTCATTAGTTCTCCCTGAGAATTGTCCCTCAGGTCTTATCTCGTCCCCTGTCCTTTCTACTGTGTCCTTTCTGCTCCATAAATCTTATGTTAGACAAATGTGTCTCAAAGCATCCCACTTCATAGGCTCTCTAAGGGGCTCTTTTTAAAAATTTCTTTCTCTTCTAGTGCTTTGGACAAGTTATTGCTTGTTTTGCAAGTGGATAGAATGTTAGTTATCAAGTGACAGAGGGTATGAGGTTCCTAGAGAGTGTGAAGCACAGAGAGAGCTCAGGCCTTGGAAACATTTAGAGTCATTGGATGGCATGGTCTGCCAAGTAGCAGCTCTTGTATCTTTCAGGAATGTGTTTGGGCTAACCTGTGACTCACAGAGGATTTACAATTGTAGATGCTTTCCGTGATCTGAGGATGGACTCTTGTTGGGCAAAGAGAAACCAAGGATGGTCCAAGGAGGGAGACAGAGACCTGGGCAGAGAATAGAGGATGGCAGGAGGTGGGAATGGGGCTTAACACTCTCAGGGCCTCATGTCCCACAGGGTGTAATAAAGGGACACAAAGAACTGCAACACCAGTGTCGATCTACTGACAGAGTGGGAGCAACCATCAACCATTTCTAGATGTAGTGTGCCCCAAGCCCCTTCACACACAGGTACAGATGAGGTCGGGCAGAAGATCCTGGTGAGGAATGGAGCAGAAGCCAAGGTCAAAGGTCAGGGAGCAGTGAAGCCTTCAGCCTGGCAGGAATGAAAACTAGATGAGGAGGACTTCAGGGAGACCAGAAGAACAGAGAGGATGATGGTCAAAGGGGAAAGGAGGGATGTGGGCAACGCTTTCCTAGGTGAGAGCTTATCCTGCAGGCAGCATGACCAGCCATGCACTTGCCCGTAGGCAGACCTGTACCATTTCAGGCTTGCCCTTATCTGTCCCTTGAAGGCTAGGACACAGACACCAGGAAGGCTGAGACCTCTATGCCAGGTGACTGCTTACTTTCTGCCTCCTTTGTTTCCTGCAGGTCCCTGCTGAGCAGCCTCTCCTTCCAGCTGCTGGTCTTTGTGGTGTTTCCCCTGCTCCTGAGCATGCTCAGTGCTGTCGTGTGGGTGAACAGGCCTCAGAGACCCTCTGGGGGAGATGAAATTGGCCTGGTGAAGACCCAGAGTTCTGATGCACAGGACAGAGAGGAACACTTCCCAGGAGATGGAAAATGATCTCAACCCCTCTGACTCTGTCTCTCTCTGTCTCTCTCCCATTTGTGTTTGTGTGTGTGTGTGTGTGTGTGTGTGTGTGTGTGTGTGTGTGTACACGTTGTAGGGGCAGATGTGTACGTGGAGGACACCTTCAGGTATCCTTCCATTATTGTTTGAGACAAGGTTTCTCATTGACCTGGACCTTTGCCAAAGAGGCCAGATACCTGGCCATGAACTCCAGGATCTACCTGCCTCCACCCCCCATTCTGCCATTACAAGCACACACAACTGCCCTCACTTAAAAACAAACAATCAAACAAACACCGTAGTTGGTAGGTATTGAACTCATGTCCTTGTACTTACAAGGAATGCAAGTACTTTACCAACTGAGCCCTCTCTTCAGTCTGGAAAAGACTCGTTCTATTAAGGAACAACTGGTCAGCAGTTCCATGGCTTTGAGGTGCTGTGGGCCCAGACATAGACTAGTCACATTCCTATAGCATGGCTAGCTGACTTCTGGAATCCATTCATGTCCCCTCTCTCAGAACACCCCACAGTGCCTACCTGGGCCTCCCTTTCACTGACAGCTTCCAGGGAAGTAGAAAATACAAAAAAAGTCATGTTTCTTCCTAGGGCCCCAGTTCCTTAGAGGACACATGACAATACAAGTGTGTGGGCCACCAGCCAGGTGATTGATCAAGTATCTGGGAAATGTGACCACACCAAGTGGCATAAAACTTTATCGTTGTCACATTGGATAGCTGTCACTTACTTATGGGACACACTCTGTTTTCTTTTTAGTCAGTGCAACCCAGAGACTAAGCCTGTTGCAAACATGGATGGAGCAGTTGACATAGGCTCTGTGCCACCTGCACAGGTCCCCAAGTAGTAGCTTAGTCTTGGTCCCTGAAGTCTGTGGCGCTAAGCTGCAGGAAGGCAGCTGGCCTCTCAGGAATCACGAACCCACATCATCCCATAACCGCTCAAGGGACAGTCGTTGCACCAGGCCATTCAACTGTCTCACTTTTGTTCAGAAGCATCTATTGAATGTCTAAGTATTAGACACCCTCCGTGTATAAGTTCCAAAATAATAAAGACCCAGCTAAAGTCCATAGAGGAAGCCGAGGGGCTCAAGTTAAGCGCTCAATGGGGAAACAGTTGTTCTCAGCCTCCCAGCCTCAACCCTGCTGTGTTCTCCACCACAACACAGCCTTCTCCTCCAGTGGGGCTCTGACACCCACAGCCAAACTCACGCCTAACACAGGTGAACTCCCACTTTGTGTGAGAAGAGTTCCCAGGTTAGCATCTTCTCCTTGGTGACATGTGTTGGGCTCTGGTGAGCCTGGCTCTGTTGAGAGGACAGTTTTCATTTTATTCCAGGCTACAGCTGCTGGTCAGTTGTCCATGTTCCCACCCATGCTCAGACAAAGAATCCCAGTTACACTCAGTGAGGCATACACACACACACACACACACACACACACACACAACATACACACACACTCACAGAATTTGTAACCTGGAGAGGGGCTCATTAGTGCCTGTAGGCCAGACAGTGGTGGTGCACGCCTTTAATCCCAACACTCAGGAGGCAAAGGCAGGTGGATTTCTGAGTTCAAGACTAGCTTGGTCTACAGAGAGAGTTCCAGGACTACACAGAGAAAGCCAGCAAGTTCCAGAACAACCAGGGCTACATGGAGAAACCCTGCCTTGGAGGGAAAAAAGAAAAAGAAAGGAAGGAAATAAAAAGATGGAAGGAAGGAAGGAAGGAAGGAAAGAAGTGGGGACAAGAAGGGAGACAATGGAGGGTAATTGCAGTGAAAAGGACTAAATTTATTATCTATTCCTGTGAAATTGTATAAGAATTTTTAAAATAATAAAATAAAAATTTTAAAAAGGAAACATTTTCTGTCTGTGTGTTCCCATCTTCTTCACTTCTAAGTTGGTTCTGTCAACACACACACACACACACACACACACACACACACACACACACACACGGTATTTACTCTCCCTTCTGTGAGCAACCCTGGGGTTAGCCCTGCCCTTTCCATGTCAAGTGGATTTGTAGCCTGCACATATTCGCTTTCTTTTATTACTCAACTTACTGCCTTGTTGGCAGTTTTCATCATGACACAGCTTTGCTATTCTTAGCAGACCAGTGGGTACTGAGTTCTTCCTCCTCTCATGCTGTGATTGTCCCTGGTTGGAGCCCTTGAAAATCTGCATTAGCAGTAGAGATTCCCAGAACTCTCTGTCATTTGCTTGCTCTATTGCTTACGTATTAACACAGACCTTTTTCCACGTCTTCGGGGATGAAGTTACCAGAACTAAAGTGTGAAGCAGACACATTCCTATCTCTGTCAGACACCCCTGCTCTCACACCAAACAGATCGTGAAGAAAAGAACACAGTTCATGAATCTGTCTCCTTTGCCTCCAACATCAGGGCAACTAGAAGCAAGTCACCCCATGCTACAGAGACAATGGGAGCTGAAGTCTGTGAGCCCAAGTCCAGCATGGCTCCTCTGTCCACAGCTGTACAAGTTTGGTTCTATCCTCTACACAGCTGTTTGATGGGTCTGCTCTGTCATCCAATGCTCCAACACAACAATTTAGCACAGATACCTTAATCTGCACAAATGTCCATCTCACCGGCTCCTCCACTTACAAAGAGCAGTATCTCCAGACTCAGCAAAGAGAGTCTGCGTCCTACCTGCTGACTCTCCTCAGAGTCTTGTCCTGAGGAACAGAAAATTACGTGTGTGGGTGTGTGTGGGTGTGTGTGCGCGCGCGCACGTGTGTGGGTATAATGGTGTGCACATACACTTACAGATGCATGTGTAATGGTGTGTACACACACTTACAGATGTGTGTGTAATGGTGTGCACACACAGATGTGTGTGTGTGTGTGTAATGTGCACACACACCATGGTACAGGTGTAGAAGTCACAGAATAATTTTATTAAATCGATCCTCTTCTTCAACCATTACTTGGGTTCCAGGGGTAGAAGGGAAGGTGCTAGGCTTCTGTCTACTCAAGGTGTCATCCTGCTGCCGACTTATCCTTCTAGATCCTTCCTCTACCTTTTGTTAAGCTCTTCAGCTTCTTCCCAGTTTCGAGCCTTAAGATAAAGTGGGTCAGCTCAGAAAGATGACTACTGAACAGTTAGTGCCAAGTGTACACTGATGGATGGAAGGAAGCAGATTCTGGAGTGGGAAAGGCAGAAGGAAGTCAAGAATCTGGAGGGAAAGGGCAGAAGGAAGCCGAGATTCTAGAAGAAGAAGGGAAGAAAAGGAGCCAGGATTCTAGAGATTCTGTATCCAACAAAGGGTGCCAATTTCAGGTTTCAAGCTGCCTGTGGTGGATGCTAAGATCTGAACTCAGGTCCTCTGCAAGAACAGATCCCATTCTCTTTTTACATATATATAATTTTAATTTACTTATTTTATGTGTATGGATGTTTTGCTTGCATGCATGTCTGTGTAGCATGTGCATGTCTAGTGCCTCACAGAGACAAGAGGAAGGCATCAGCTTCCCTGGAATTTGATCTAAGAGAGCTGTGAGACCCTATGTGGGTGCAGGGAATTGAACCCAGGTCCTCTGGAAGAGCAATCACTTAACAATGGAGACAGCTCTCCAGCCCCTAGAATGGTTTTGATGGAGCAGATACTCTCCATAATATATCTATTTTGGTCACATGAGTTGATAATAAAAGCGAATTATGTGAAGCCTCTACATAATTCAACAATATTTATTAAGACCCTACTGAGGACCAAGCCCTGGTATAAACATAGGGTAGAATGTCTGTCCTAATGGAGCTTACGTTCTGTCACAAGGACATAAAATACTAGCAAATTGCAACAAGCTCAATCAGGGAAGAGTGATGTAGGGTGAGGCTAGAAGTCGTCTCTAAGGACGTTGCTTTTCACTTGGCACTTCAGGGGAAAGTGCTGTAGAAAAGCAACAGAGCGATCTCCTTAACAACCTTGAAAAGAGCCAGGTGGTGGAGGTGCACGCCTTTAACCCCAGTACTCAGAAAGCAGAGGCAGGCAGATCTCTGTGAGTCTGAGGTCAGCCTGGTCGACAGAGCAAGTTCCAGCATAGCCAGAGCTATGTTAAGACTTGTGTTGTTGGGTCTGCATTTCTGCCTTGCTGACAGTGTGTGGGAACACTGTCTGATGTGACATGCAGGGGAGGTGAAATGCCGGGGCATTAGGACGAGTTTCTTTCTCACCGTCGGGTACAGGACCACCAACACACTGCTCAGGGAAGACGCAGTCTAGAATAGAGCACCCGTCACATGTTTCTTTGGGTGAGAAATGGCAGGGCATGGGACAGATGCTGTGATTTTCTAACTCCTGTGCACTTAGACACCTATGGGAATGGTGAGAAGCTGAGAACAGGGCCTCCCATCCTCCCATGTACCCAGACACCACTGGGAACTGGGAACCAGGAGGAATTGGGAATGGGAGTCTGTGGACCCAACTGAGTCTGGACATGGGTGGTTAGGATCCTGCTTAGCTCTGAGTGAGTGCCAGCAGTATGGAGGAGTTTCTCCAAGAGACTTGGCATGGCTCTGTATGATGAAGGCCTCCGAACTCTGCAGTCTTTGATGAAGGAGATTGTCTTTCTTTATCCAAACTGTTTTACTCATGGTGGATGTGAATGCATATGTCTTACTCAGAGAGAACCAGAGACTAAATAAATACCTTTTGCAGAAAGGGGTGCCCAGGAAGGGAAGCTCAATGGCTAAACACCTGGGCCTGTCTAGACGCCTCATTAGCATGGAGAATTCTGGGTTTTTATGCTACATGACTAGTTGTTATGGTCCTCTTCCTGGGGTGTCATGGTCATGTGCTCCAGGACAGGAAACTGGTCCCAAGCTATTTCAATCTCCTTTCCATTCTCAATTATGAGATTTGTCTGGGTTCCAAACTTGCTATACAACTTTACCAGTCCTTCTGTCTAGTGGCATCATCCACTGCCCTACACTCTTTCTTGAAAGATTGAAACCACAATTAAATTTTAAAAAGATTATAGAATGAGAAGTTGGTGCTTATATTTTTGAGGCTAAACATGGTGAACAGTAAAGAGGATCACGTAAAGAGGGGAGGGGAACCAAGATACAGGCGGAAGCTGGATCATGAGGTGAAGAGTCTGGCTCATTCACGAATAGGGAAAAGCCAATCCATGTTTTACTCAAGGGGTGACATAAGCTGGCCTGTTTATCTGTCTGTCTGTCTGGTCCATCCAATTGTCCGTCTGTCTGTCCTAGTCTCTTTTTTTGTTTCTGTGATAAAACACTGACCAAAACCAACCCGCTGGGAGGAAAGGTGTTATGTGACTGAGGCTTCCATGGAACAGTCCATCTTGAAGGCATGGTGCAGGAGCTCAGCAGGAACCTGAGGCAGGAACTGAAGCAGAGGCCATGGAGGGCGCTGCTCATTGGCTTGCCCAGCCTGCCTTCTTAGACAACCCAGGACCACAAGCTCAGGAATGGCATCACATCCATTAACCATCCAGAAAATATCCTTATGAACTTGCCTACCATGTCCATCTGATGGAAGAAAATGCTCAATAAAGGTTCTTTCTCCCACGGTTCTCTAGTTTGCATCAAGTTGACAAAACTTACCAGTACACTATAACTTATCCATCTGTGAACCTATCAGAACACTGATAACCTTTATGTCTGTTTATTATTTTTCTTTTCTCTCTTTTTTTGTTTTTGTGTGGTTTTGTTGTTGTTTATTTTTTTTTCAAGACAAGATTTCTATGTGTATCCTTGGCCATCCTGGAACTTGCTCTGTAGATCAGGCTGCCTCTGCCTCTGCAGTGCTGGAATTAGGAGCATGCACCAGCACCGCCAGCTTTCCTTCCTTTTCCCAGAGACAGAGTGTCAGCTGTGTTTTCTCATTGCTGTGATAAATAATGAGACAAAGGCACCTCAAGGAGGGAAAGATTTATTCTGGCTCATGGTTTGAAAGAATTTAGTGAACCATGGTGGAAAGGCAGTGTGGTGGGGTGTGAGGTGGCTGCTCACATTGTGTCCACAGTAGAAAGCAGAAAGGGAAGAATACTGGTGTTCCATTCCTTCATCCCTTCCCTCTGTTTATCCAGTCTGCCATCCAGCCCAGAATAGTCATCTGCTCCCAGCACTGTCTTCTCTCCTTAAAGGGATCTACCTCCATCCTGCTCCTTGGAGAGGCCCTGCTCACAACAGAAGACCCTGAAAAGACACAAGGAGGTACCACAAGTCTGGAGAAGCCCTACTAGGCAGCTCCCAGATGACTCTGTGTCCATAGAGTTGCAATGATCAGCACTTCATGTGACTCCAAAGTTCCTCTTCTGGGATCTGAAGGTTGTTCCTCTTTGGACTTCTTGTTCTCACTGCAGGATAGAGCTTGGCAAGAGGCATGAGCAGACCATGGTCTTCTCAGTTTCCTCTTTCCCCAGAGCAACTGCATGTGTTTCTGTGGTTCTCTTAGTTTCTATGGCTAACATGTGTGGGTGAGTGTGAATTGGCACCACGCCTGGGGAAATCTCTTGACCTCAGCTTCCTGCCTCTCCCTGACTCTTGCAATAATGACCATCTTAGATGTGCAGGCAAAGTCAGCTCTTGGGAGTTCACAGAACAGGAAGACAGCAGAAGCCTGGAACCCTGATTTTGTGGAATATTGAACTCTCAAGAATTTTGCTGGACAAAAAAATAAGTTGGTAATTTTTCCAGTCTCTGAGGCATGCTGTCATACGTATAGTTTCAATTACTATAGGTGTCATAAACAAGGCACTAAGACCACACCAAATGTGAGTCCTGCTTTTAATAGAATCTTGGGTTAGTGGACACACACACACTGCTTCCAGCTTTGTTCTGATGCTCACTCTGGAAGGAGGGGGACGGTTGCACCAAGCTCCTTCCCAGAGCATCAGGATAAATACCTGCTCTCCCAGTCCCAAGTCCTGATGTCCTGTGTCTCCTTCCAGGCACCCGTAATCTCAGCAAGGAGATGGGACAGCTCTGGCCCTTGGTTAATGCCTCACCATATTCCAAACTGAGCAGCAGCCGACAGCCAGAAGCACATGGTCATTTTACACTATGAGACTGGTCTTGACCATCATGGCCTCCTTCTTTGTCTTCTCTCCTCCTAGACATTCTGTCCTCGTTAACACTCTCATTCTTAAAACTGAAGAATGCAGAAGAACCTAGCATGGTGATCCTGAACTGGGAAGGGAAAGGCAGGAAGAACTCCCCAATTTGAGGCCACACAGGTTAAACATTTTGGTTCAGGTGAGCCAAGGATACATGGGTAGTCTCAAGAAGACTAGGAAGAAGACGATAAAGAGGAAGAAGGAAGAGGGGGAAGAGGAAGAGGGGTGAGATGCAAAATAATTTTTCTTTCTGCCATTTTCCTTCTTTGTTTTGCCAAATCTCTAAGACTCTATCCTTCCTGACAAGATCAGCTCTTTTACACAAATGTGCATATTTGCTTCTTTCTAAAACTTGACTTCCTTGTTTCTGTTGTTTATAATGCAAGATTCCTCCTGGGATCTGTACTTTCCACTCAGTATCATTTATAGACACTTCATGGGAAAATATTTTACCCTGTTGAAAACCTGAGTTCCAGAGAACAGGTAACTCTGTGTGTGACAATGTGTGTGAGTGCGTATGTGAGTGTGTGTATGTGAGTGTATGTGAGTGTGTGTGTGTTCATATGGGGGAGGAGTCCATACACACAGGGAGATGTACATGCACGTGGGTGGGGGCACATGAGCACTTGAGGATGAAGAGCCTGAGTGCTGTCCCTCAGGCACCATCCACTCGAGTCTCTCATGGCTCACTTGTCTAGGTTGGCTGGCTAGTGGACCCCAGGAATGCACCTGTCTCTGCCTCCTTAGCCATGGGTATACAGGCATGTGCACCAGGCCTTGGCTCTTTTTAACTGTGTACTCTGGAGATTGAACTCAGTTCCTCACACTGACAAGGACTTTACCTACTGATCTGTCTTCCCTGCCCCAGAAATCAATTATTGTAAAACAAATAAATCACCAAAATATGGTAGTACATGTATCTAACCCTCCTAATTCAGGAGATTAAGACAGGATGATGGCTACAAGTTCAAGGCCAGCCTGACCTACATAGAGAGTTTTAGTCTTCCTGAGTGTACACATATACACATGAACATTCCTCACATGTGCTAAATATGCCACACACATTTATGTACCAGAAACAGCATACATGTAACACATGCATGTGGTAGATATTGCTCACACCACACGTGATACATATATACAGCATACATCATATGTAAGTGTACTATATCTCATATAGCTATGCAGAGGACACATGCTGCACATACTACAGACATAATGCATATATACTGCACACATCAGATGTAAATATGAACACCACACATGACATAGCTGTACATAGCACATGCATACCTTGTCAAAGGTTATGCATCTGGGACAAAGTCAGGGTACAAAAATGGAGGGAGATTGTGACAGTCATAGCTGTAACAGTACAATAAGATTTTATGTCTTCCTTACACACACACACATACACACACACACACACACACACAATTATATACAGACCTGTTGTGGATAGCCCCAGCCTTATATTTTGATCCTAGTTCCACTTTCCTGGGACTGGCTGCAGAGGAGGAGTGAATCTGTACACAGGTGATGTCTTGTGAACCTTCTGTCCAATTAAATTTGTAAAATAAGGGCTAGAGCTAGTGATTGGGCAGTAGAAGGGGAGGCGAAGAAAAAGGCTTAGGGGAGAACAGAAGAAGAGGAATTCAATATAAGAGGTAGTCGATGGATGGAGGAAGGTGAAGGAGTAGGAACCTGACAATGGAGGAGCCGGAGGTGAAAGGACAAGCACGGGGCCTGGATAAACTGCAAGTTATAAGGGATCTTATAGCTGGGGAATAGAGTAGTGTAATTGTAAATCTGCCCAATCTAGGCATGCAATTTATACCATAATTATTGAGCTGTGTTTTCCTTGACTGGTCTTATTTGGGTCGGAGATTTACCGCAACAAATTGGCGCCTAACTTATTGCTTAGAACTCAACTAAGCTGAGATAAAAGTTTATTTCCCCTCAACCCCTGAATAGGGTTCGGGCAGCCTTCTAGGCTACACCAACATGTATTGAAAGCTGAGTGGGTCTGAGAGGCCTACAAAGAACCACAAAGAGACTCCCTCCTCCAACCCCCAGACAGAGAGCTAAGGCCAGGGTCAGGAGCAGAACCTGAGCCTGCAGCTCGGCTTGATCAGCACGCTGTAAAAACTGCAAGGAGGGACAGGTGATCCTAGAACACAACTGCCTGGGAGGTAAATTTCAGGCAGAAACAGTGAACTGAAGGCTCTGGATCAGGTAATTCTTTGATATAAAAAAGATATATAACCTTTAGATGCTTAAAGATGAGAAACACAATACTTTTGGGCTTTATGTCATAATATTTTGAATGGTTTGACAGGAATCAACTTAGGGAAAATAGACACCTTATTATTTATCAGTATTGCAATATTTATTCTCTTGATTTACTGTGTCTTCTCAAAAGATAGGACCCTAGATAAAAAATTCCTTGCCTTAGAAAAAAGATTACAAGTAACACTAGAACTAAAGGTTCAGGATTTAATTAGTCAAAGTAAGCAACAACAAGGAGATAGAGATAACATTTGGAGACAAGGTCTAGAAGATAATTTACTAAAGCTAGCAAATCAAAATAAGGCAGATGCTGTAATATTTCAAATACAACATAAAGAAAAGCTAAGATTATGGAAGCAGGGCTTAGAACAGAAGATACAGGAAACTATAGAGCAGCATGAACATCAGAAAGAGAAACTTACATCTTGGCAACAGGGCTTAGAGGAAACAGTAGAATTGAAGACACAAGAAATTACAGATAAGAATAAGAGACAGAAGGATGAAAATGAATGTGAGAGACAGGAGCTTGAAAAGATGATAGAACAGAGGATGCAGCAGCTCACTGATCAGACTGAGCAGCAGAGAGAAGATAATGAGGAATGGAAGCAAGATTTAGAGAATAACCTTTTAAAATCAATCAATCAAAATAAAATGGACACCAAACTATCAGAGTTACAATATGAGGAAAAATTCAAAATATTGAGGCAGAGCCTCGAATAGAGACTACAGGAACTCAAGGAACAGGAGAGAGCAACAAAAGGAGAGATGTGAAGAGTGGACACAGACCTTAATAGAGAAATTTAAAATTTCAGTTAAGGAAAATACTCAGGTAGAGACAGAAGAAACTAGAGAAAATCAATCAAGGGTTATTAGAAAATAAACTTTAGTCTACCTGGTTAATATACAACAAAGACCTCCAGATGTTGATAATCCACAGGGTTATGAGGAATTTGAATGGCATCCCATGGATGTGTCAGATCTGAGAAAATTTAAGGAAAGTGTCACTAATTTTGGAATGCACTCACCATTTGTAAAATAACTCCTGACTTCTTGGGCTATTAAAAATAGAATAATCCCCCAAGACTGGAAAGATATGGCAAGAGTAATACTAGAATCTGCTGAAAATTTACAGTGGGTTGCATGGTGGAAAGATGAGGCAAGAGAGATAGCACCGCAAAATAGAGCCAGGGGAAGAGAGATTTCCAAAGACCAATTGCTTGTTGAAGGTCACTTTGCTGAGGTAGAGGTGCAGGCTGTATATGATGAAGAAACTCTGGCATTGTCTTGATTGTCAGCCTTAAAGACCTGGGACAAAGTCACAGAATCAGGGAAAAGACTTGAAACATTTACTCAAGTCATACAAGGTCCAAAAGAAACCTTCCCTGACTTTTTACAAAGGCTAACCTCAGCTGTGGAAAGGAGTGTATCAGATTCAGTAGCAAGAAAGGTAATAATTGAATCTTTAGCCTTTGAAAATGCAACTGCAGAATGCAAGGAAGTAATCAGACCACTTAGGGCAAGGTCAGCACCAATAGATGAGTGGATTAGATATACAGCTGATATGATGGTAATAGGAGAAGCTGCCACTAGACACTTAGAGATGACCCAAGATTTCAAATGTTTTAATTGTGGTAGATGGGGTTATCTCAGAAATGACTGCAGGAAAAACCGAAGTAATACATAAAGGGGGCCTATGCCTTTTGGAATATGTCAAAGATGTGGCAAAGGCCAACATCTGACTAGAGAATGTAGAGCAGCAACAGACAAATGGGGCAATACCCTGCCAAAAAACTCCCAGGGGGGCCTCTCGCAGGCCCCAGTGCCAGGCAGGGAAAGTTCTATTCCTCAGGACAATTAAACTTCACTGCTTCAAAAACTGATGTTCTGAGACCAGACAAGGATGAGACAAGTTTTATAGACAATTCAGAAGGCCTCACAGGGAGCCAAAAGCAAATATTTTGGCAAACTTCTATAGACAATCAAAGACCAAAACTAAAAATACTAGTGAATAATACTGAGATTGAAGGAATGGTTGACACTGGAGCAGATGTCACCATTATCTCTTCAAATTCTTGGCCACTTCAAGAAGTAGACATCCAGTTTCAAGGAGTTGGGACTTTATCCCAAATAAAACAAAGTACCAGTTGGCTTAGATGTATAGGACCAGAAGTTCAGGTAGGAAAACTGAGGCCATATGTGGCTGATATAGCCATTAACTTATGGGGAAGAGATCTATTACAGCAGTGGAAAACCCACATTAATATCCCCCCAGTTGTCAGTGTTTAGTCATAAAACCCATCAGGATCCTAATAAAAATTTAAAATTAGTTAGGAAATGTTATCAAAGGCAGTCACAGACTGTCCAAGCTGTCCATAAACAAGATATGGCAGGGGCCGATTTAAATAATTGCCACAAGAAAGTGGCACATCAATTTCAGGCACAAATTCACAAGAAATTTAATTCTATTACCAGAGAGTAAAAGTTGTATTTTGTTTTTAAAGAAAGTGAGCCAGGCAGTGGTTGTGCACGCCTTTAATCCAGCACTTGGGAGGCAGAGGCAGGCAGATTTCTGAGTTCTGTAAACCAGGACAGCCTGGTCTACAGAGTGAGTTCCAATACAGCCTGAGCTATACAGAGAAACCCTGTCTCAAAAAACCAAAAGCCTAAGAATAGGCATTTATAGTACTTTAGTTAAGAAAGGGAAAATTGTCACTGACTCTAGAGTAGAGAGTGCAGTTTATAAATAGAGACTGTTCAGGCAGAGAACAAAGCAGAAAGATAGTGTAAATCAGGTGTATTCAGATGATATAAAGTTATATTGCCTCACAGGAGACTCGGATTCTGTTGAACGTGGGCCCCACAGGAATTCTGGGTTAATTTCCTGCTTGGCAAAATAGGGAAGGCCTAAAGAATAGGCACATACAGGATTTTAGTTATTAAGTTGATTTTATTTTCAAGATGGGTGTGATTTTCAGTTTGCGATTATATTTTTCCTCTGGGAAAGAGCTCAAGATAAAGGTTTATCTGATTACTAGGTCAAGGAAATGCTTTTTTGGGAAAAAGCTTTTGTCTTTGTGTTTTCAGAAGAGACACAGATATTTAAGATATTTCTACCTCCCAGAATTATATGGATTAGACATGACAGAGGCAGGCCACCAGAAGACTAGATTCCAGAATTCAAGCAATAAATTTTCTTGATACTAAAATTTGCTTTGAGAATTGTATATTGCAGAATACACAGCCTTGGTGTATCTACTCATCAAGCAAGCTGAGCAGACCTGCTCCAACCTCTGATGTCCTGGAATTTCAGCTGGATGCAGCGAAGAGACAGACATCAGAGGCTTATCAATTTAACCTTCCCTTGCCCCTCTTCTAATATCTCAACGCCCAAATTCAGTTTGAAAAAGTTAATGAAGAGTTGGTGCCCCTATTCCCTGGGCTTGGGGACTGAGGTGGTTAATATTAGGCTGTCCTTCTAGGGAAAGTAATGGTTTTATTGGAACAGAGAGGAAGAGTTAGAATTGATTATTTAGCTATTTGGTCGAAATCTGTATAATTGTTATTGAGCTAAAGTTATATTTCTTAAGTGGTACAAAATTTACTTTCATTTCAAATTTAAAGTTTTCATTGATATGAGATTCTTATTGATATAAAATGAGATGAATATTGTTACTCTCTTAGGCATTGTGCCTATATAACACATTTAGGAGTACAAGGCTTAGACCCAGTCCCTCTTCAGCTTTTTTTTAACTGATTTGAGATGGTTAGTCTGTGAGTTAAGGGCCTATAGAAATTGCATGGCTCTGAGTTTACTATTAGGGTGTTTTCTAGATTTTAATTAGAAATAGCAGAGAGGAGTTAATGGACAACAGTCCAGATTGCTTTACTTGGATAGTTGGGTTAGGATCTGGCAGCAGGTACCTCCTATTGGCTTGGTCTGAGAGCTTGGGGAGACCTTATTTACATGTGGGAGGGCCTGGGGCTCTGTTCCTACGTGACCAATTGCCACAGATCTCTCTGTGGGGGCTGTGGGGGCCTGCAGCTATGTGAAAGGAGCCATGGGCCCAGGAACATGACCAAACTCCTACCTTCTATGAGGGTCTCCTGAGTTCAAAGTCTGCATGACCAGGTACCCAGCTGCCTCTCACAGCCCACCACCCCACAGAGCATAAAGAAACAGTGGGCACAAAAAAATTCAGGCAGATTTTCCTGAAGATAAATGAGTAAGAGGCAAGAAAGTGATACAGTGGGAGAACATCTGCATTCTATGTCAATAGGCAGAAACATCTGTATCCTGTGTTCTTAGGAAGAACATCTGCATTCTGTGATAATAGGGACTAGAAGTGAGTGGAACAAGAGTGGATATCCAGTGGAGAGTCCCAACCCAGGGAACAGTAAGTGCAAAGGTCCCCCACAAATGCCACCACAGCCTGCAGGTATTGCTACAGATCAGAGGGATGCAGGTGCCTCTGTCGTCAGGTTGGTCACCAGGCTCCAGGACTCTCTCTCTTCACTTCTTCCCCAATAAGAAATGGTATGTAGACGGCCAGGATTGGGAAACTGAGTCATCACAAAGGAGAGATCTGATGTATTCTTTCTTTTTTCCATACAACACCTACCCTAAATCATGTCCATGCCTAGACATGGGGCCAGGAGACACCAGGAGACAGAATCCTCATGCAGAGTGGCTCCTGTCTACTCCCTGCATTCAAGAGATGGGGATTCTGTGAGTTCAAGGTTAGCTTGAGCTAAGTAGTGCATTCCAGTCCAGCTTGGGTGGCACTGTGAGATGCTTTCTCAAATAATCAGGGCCGAGGATAGATCTTAATCTGCAGAGTGCTTGCCTGGCATGCTGGAAGCCCTGGGCTCAATCGAGAGCACAGTCTGAATGGGCTGTGCGGATACACACCTAAAATTTATGAACTCAGGAGTGGAGCCCAGAGGATCAGTTCAAGGACATCGTTTGCTAAATAGAGAACAAGACAAACAGCAAATCAAACAGAATAAGAGAGAAGAGAAAGCTGTGACCTGCAGGTCTGTACCCTTTGTGGGGACTCAGCACCCAGATCAACTCTGATTAAGGGATCGGGTCACAGCATGAGATTGACCAGCAGTGTGAACCCGGAAATGGTGCTTAAGACCCCATGGACTACGAGTGCCCTATAATCTGAATTTTGGAAGGAGGTGTTTCCTCTGTGGTCACAGAGCTAGAGCAAGAGGAGGGCAGCTTTCAAATCCACTCAGGAAGTGGCTTGTCACAGAGGGTGGGCAACCTGACCGAAAAGGGAAATGCTCCGAGGGTAACGTCCCTCGGATAAGGGCTAGGGGACAGATGGCACCCTCAATCCACAGCCATGGGGGTCCCTACTTGCTGGGTGTGGTAGGAACACAAAGCCTCTGAGGCCTGGAACATCTACAGAGCCCTTCCTGCACCTGCTCATCTGGAGCCTCACGTGGGAGCCAGGGACCAGGAAGCAGAGGACAGAAAGGAGAACTAGGAAAGAGGACATTGTACTGTCTAGAAGGAGACAGCTCCTTCTCCCCTTTGGCCCTGGTGTGGGCGCAGGTGACAGCTGGCTGAAGAAATGACCCCCAGAGGAATAAGGCTGTGGCTGCCTTCAGCTCTACTCCTCTCTCAGGTCCCAGGTGAGACGGGGCAGGTGTGGCTGGTGTACTGCTCAGAAAGGGGACTCCTGCTGTAAGCCTGACAGGGCCATGGGAGAGAGAGAGAGAGAGAGAGAGAGAGAGAGAGAAGAGAGAGAGAGAGAGAGAGAGAGAGGAGAGAAATCAGCACAGGCAGAGGGGCCTAGAGAGATGGCAGGAGGGTGGTGGTGGAGTGGGATGGGCCCAGGAATGGTCAGCATCAGCCTCACACATGCTGCCAGGATTCTGTGCACAACACAGTCATGGCTACCACACTGGAGACAGAGTCAGGACCCACTGAGTGGGTTTCCTGTGACAGGCATTGTCATAACTATGTAATCTCTGTTTATTTTATAATCTTGCTATAACCTCAGTCCTGACTCCTGCTCTGACAAAGCCTGTGTCCTTTCTCACTGTTTCCTCAAGACCAGACGGTTTTCCAAGACCTGACCCAAGGGAGGCCTTACTCAAATCCAGCTGTGAGGGTGCAGAATTAAAGTTTGTGTTTTCCAGGTTGTGTCCCTCTGCGTGGCCCCAGCACTGTGACAGGAACTGTGGGAGAATCGCTGAGTGTGTCATTTCAGTATGAGGAGAAATTCAAGACTAACATCAAATACTGCTGTAGAGGGTTATTTGTGCTACGATGTAAAGATATTGTCAATACCAGAGGCTCAGAAGAAGCCAGGAATGGCCGAGTGTCCATCAGGGACCATCCAGACAACCTCACCTTCACAGTGACCTTGGAGAAACTCACCCTGGAGGATGCAGGCACCTACAGGTGTGGGGTGGATATAATATTACTCGATCTCTCCTTCACAATTCAGTTGTCCGTGGTCCGAAGAGAGGACCCAGGTATGTCCCCATAATGAGCACTGTAGCACTAGGACAGTTCTAAAAGTGTTTATTTTCATAGCAGATGGTAGTTGAATCTGGACGCACCCCTACTTAGGTGAGGGTGGACCTGACTTTAATAGGTAGGGAGGAGGGAGAAGGGTCTGGGAAAGGAATATGTAATTGGCTACACACTCTGGACTTTAGGTATCTCATTAATATGGAAATCTCTTGATGGCCTAAGGCCTGTAGTCACGCCCTCTACCTGTGGATGGGCTGGTATGGGGGTTGTCCTAGGTGACTGAACTGCAAAGTCAATGGCAGGTCAGGAGCCTGGAGTATGTGGGCATGGCTGAACACCTGCTGTTGCCCCTTTGGGGTCTGGGGTTCGAAGCCTGTGTCCCACTAGAAACCAAACCATCCTTTGACAGCCCCACACTCCTCCTGATTTTTCCTCCTCGTCCTGTTTGTCTTCCTCCTTCTACTTTTTCTTCTTCTCCTTCTCCATCTTCTTCATTTTCTTCTTCTTCTTCTTCTTCTTCTTCTTCTTCTTCTTCTTCTTCTTCTTCTTCTTCTTCTTCTTCTTCTCTTCTCCTTCTCCTCTCCTCCTCCTCCTCCTCCTCCTCCTCCTCCTCCTCCTCCTCCTCCTTCTTCTTCTTCTTCTTTATCATCATTATCATCATCATCATCATCATCATCATCATCATCATCATCATCAAGAGGTTCTTGTGTAGCCCAGGTTAACCACAAACTCACTGTATACTTAGGATTCATCTTGAATGCCTGATCTTCCTGTCTCTGTCTTTCCAGCTATGGCATTGCAAGCATATATCACCACACCCAGTTTCCACTTCCTAGTTCCCCATTTTTGTTTTTCCCCCCACATGGTATATGCAACCTCCCCTGTTGGTTAGATTGATACTGAAGACTGAGAACTAAAATTTCACTGAGGTCCCTACTCTGTAGTAGAGGTCACTCTCCACAGGGCCCTGCATGAATCTTACTTTCTAGAACTTTCCATCTACTCATTCCTCAGAGAAGGCTGCCCAGTGCCCTGTATGGCTGACACTGGAATGAGTGTGCCAGGTAGACATGGAATCCCACCACCCTGTTTGTCCCCAGAAGGATAACAGACAAGGAGGCAGTAGATGTGTCTGAGGCTGGATGGGACCTGGCACTCACTAAGGTCTTCTCACTTACACTAATACTCTCCTCTCTAAGAAGACTGCCTTCATGTTTGCAAGTGCAACCCAGACATTGTGTACCATGAGGTGGACTGAGCAGGAAATCCCTGACAGCACCCTGGTGTGGCCCTGGGGCTGATAGGCTGTAGGACAGCTGTCCAGCATGGCCCTGGGGACCTGTGTGAAGCAGAGTGACAGAGGTTCATTGAGTAGGAGATGGAGTGGAGGTCATGGGACCTGTCTTGTGTTTCTACCCTTAGCTCCAATCACAGGTTTGAGCCCTGGGAATGGTACAGATATCCTGGAGTCTCCCACACACTCACCTGTGCACACTCAGTCCAGTGTGACCACAGGGCACAATTCCCGCTCCCAGCCCACAGCCCCGGTGGGAACAAACCCCTGGGGGCTTGGATGGGTGGAGGGTCTAGGGAGCCAGAGGTTAGAAGGTTTTTATCTCCCACCGTACGCCCCCCCGCATTTCCCCAAACTGGCTGACCGGGGTGTTTGTCAGTGTCACTCTTATCTAAAGATAGGGCACAGCAGTGACACTCGATACAGACCTGCTGGGCTGGAGGTAGTTTCCTGCCCAAACAGATGCTACGAAAAACATCCGAGCCTGGAGAATGGCCTGAGGAGAGAAATTTTGAGGGAAAGTGCATCGGTGTGAGCCACACCCCCCTACAGGACAAGTCAGGCATGGCGGCCCACTTTGGAAAAACCAAGCGTGTAGAGACAGAAAGATACCTGGACTCATGGGTAGCCAGCCTACTGGCAATGGCGGTAGTGAGGTCCGTCAGAAAAAAAAGAAAGTTTTGCCCGGGTTTTGGGGACTCACAGCTTCATCCCCGCACTTGGGGGGCAGATCGGTCAAGTTCATGATTTTGGACTGCCGAAAACATAGTG
>JAJTUV010003244.1:0-101823 GCA_021653895.1 Mastomys natalensis
CTCTCTTATCTCTCTGGAACATAGCCAAACAAACCTTCTAAGGGTTGGCTTCGTCATGGTGATTTATCACGGCAATAATGAAGTAACTATCAGAACGGCTGAAACAATTCTGCTCACTTGGACTCAGCCCTTCTTTTCCCTGGAACAACAGTCTTCAGTATCAGGGGCCTAAATTTAGAGATGACAGTTCAGCCTTGTGGCCTGAACCTCCTGCAGATGTGATGTATTAAAAGAGTGAGTGACATTGATCACTAGAAGGGCACTCCAGGCCAGGCCAATCCAACAAGCCCACTACCCTTGAAGGATGAAATCCATGCCCATGCCTGTGCCTGGTGGCTGGGGCTCTACTGAGAGCCTCAAGTAAAAGAAAACAATCTAGATGCTAGTGTTCCTCTAAACATGAACAACTGATATATATTCTTGCTGCTCTACCTCACAAATTCTGATTTTCCCATTTGTTTTTGAGTAAATCAAATTGTATTACTCCACTCTTCTATCTTCCTTCTCCCACTTCCTCCGTCTGACCTCCCCTCCCAGATTCTCCAGTCCAATCACCT
This sequence comes from Mastomys natalensis, assembly GCA_021653895.1. Lineage (NCBI taxonomy): Eukaryota > Metazoa > Chordata > Mammalia > Rodentia > Muridae > Mastomys > Mastomys natalensis. The sequence goes on from JAJTUV010003244.1 coordinate 558, forward strand.
TTCTAAACAGTTTTGTTAATTTGTCTGGGCAGCTGAGGCAGCTATGGGAGCCACAGCAGACAGAGAACACAGGAGACTCAGGCAGCTGCGCGCTCAGCAGGGCTGTTGTGGGTGATCGCTGGAGTCTTTATCCTCCAGGGACAGTTTCACTGTTCCAAAAGATGGTGATGTTTCAGAGGACTGAAATGCGCGTGTGGTGGTGTCTCTGGAGGTTAAAGCGCAGGTGCCAAGTGGTTCCAAATAGCTGGGTTCAGTTTGTCTCAGGGGCATCTCTGCAGGTTCTGCCTGGTTCTATTCAGCACCTAGAGGGCAGACATGAATCCCTGACCTTGTTCTCTGCATTGTCCTGAGCCTTTCTGTGCTGGTTGTGAGGTGACTGCAAATAAGAACGTGTGCAGCAGGGGGCGCAATATACACGGATATTCTCCAGGAACACAGTCTTGGCTGGGAAAGAGAGCTAGACTCCAGGTTCTCAAAATACTGTTTTCCTGTGCATTCCTAAGTACTCCTTGCTTTGAAAAACAAACAAATATTAATGTTTTTTCATAATTAAGTAAATTTTATTTAGCGGGAACAGTTTGGGGGGATGGGTTTTACTCTGCTATTCAGGCTGGCCTGAAGCTCCTGAGCTCTGGTGATGCTCCTGTCTCAGACTCCCAAGCATGGAACTGGATACAGAAGCGTGCAACAGTGACAGGCTTCCAACCAGATTTCACCTAGTGCTTTTAGGCAGAAAATCAATTTCCTGAAACCTTTCATTTCCTTCTCTTGTAGTATTTAACTATAGAGATAATGCCATATCAGGCACATAACACCGTTGCCTTTTTTTGAAACAATTATTTTTTTAATATGTGTATGCTCATCTGCTGATACGCAGGTGTCTGCACATGAGTGCATGTGCCCAAAGAGGTCATGGGGTGTGCCCCCCCCCCAGATGGAGTTACAGTCAGTCGTTAGCCATCCGATGTGGCTTCTGGAAGCTGAACTCTGGTCCTCTGGAAGAGGAGCACGATGCCCTTAGCCATCACTCCATCCATACACAGTTTCTTAAACTGTGGCTTGGTGCCTCATAAAAGAATCTTACAACTAAATGTGAACATCCTCAATCCTGTGAAATCTCACAACCAGGATGTCAAGAGATGAGACACAGGAAAGATAGGTGGCTTGGTGCGAAAGGACTTGTCATGTAATGCGGAAGGCTTCAGTCTGAATCCTCACAACCCATGTAAAAGCTGGATACATAGTAAGAGGGTCTGAAATTCCAGTGCTTCTATTGGAAGGTGGCATGCAGAGACAACAAATTGTCCAGAACCTCCGGGACCAAGGAGTCTGTTATACAGCAGGAGAACAATAAAGAGAGGTCATCTAAAGCGAGGTGGTGTGGAAAAGCTGTCATCTGAGGTTTTCCATTCAACTAATACACACACAGGGACATGCATACTTCCCCATTTTCTCCACCTGCCCCCTACCATGAGATCAGGTGAGTCCCATCCCCTTCAACATGTCAGGGAATCTAAGCAGGGACACTCCAATCAGGATTTTTGGAGACATTTATGGCAGAAGGAACTGAAGCAGAGAATCAGAGCAGTCCCTCCCAAGTCCTGCGTTTCTGCATCATCTTTGTATCCTCACATAATGCAGAGACAGAGATTTCTGCTATCTCTTCCTTTCCCACAGGTCCCCAGTTCAGTTCATCAGAGATATGTCCTTCTGAATCCATCTGAGTCATGTAGGTTGTGACGACTCCATCTATGAGTGACATGTGAGATGTGTGTTCCCTGTGATAACTTCACTGTCCTTCCTAATTCATCCCTGCATTTGTCCCTACATTCTGTACCAGGGACCTGGGTGCAATTAAAAATTCATTCAGAGTCAGGTAGGGTAGCCTTCTCCTGTAATCCCAGTACTCTGGAGGCTGGGACACAAATACCACAATTCCGGTGCAATCTAGGCTATAAAGTGAGTTCCACACTAGACTGGGCTACACAGTTCGAACCTGGGTCAGTGAACAAATGGGCATGCCGATGAGGAAATTGTTCACAGTGGTCCAGGAACAGCTATGATCCGAACAACTTGGATGTTCATAAAGGAGGATAGCAAGTGTTTTGCCAGCCTGGTGACTTAGTAAGATTCCATTTGAAAACAACATTTACACAACACAAGCTCGTATGGGACTACTATCATTTTCAAGACAGGGTCTCACTAGATAGCTCTGGCTGTTATCCTGGAACTCACTATGTAGACCAGGCTGACCTTAAACACCCAAAGGTCTGCCCACCTCTACTTCCCACATGCTGGGATTAAAGGTATGTGCCATTATGCCTGATTGTAACTATCCATTTTAATAGTCTACCTAATTATTTTAGAAAAGTCTAGGACATTAGTGAAGGCTACACTCTGGGTCACTGTGTAAGAGCATTTCCAAAGTTGATGATGTCATAAGATTTCTGATCTAATCTCTGAATGGATCCCTTGAGGAATCCATAGATAAAGTCTTATAGTGTTGGAGGTGATTATGTGGGAGGCAGAGATTTTTTTGAGCAATTTGCTCTTTAGAGCCATGTACTTGGGATTGTTTCTTGCCTTGGACTCTTCCTTCCTGTAGTCCTTGTTTAGATGTCGTTACCCACTAAAAAATGAGGAACCGCCTCGCCTACATGCTTCTGCCCCATGTTCTGCACAAAGCATATGGAACAAGCATCCATTGACTGAACCAGCTGAAACTGTAAGCCCAGAGTCAGCTTTCTTCCTTTATTTCTCTCAGGCACTTGTCAGTGGTGAAATGCTGACTACACCTTCAGTGAAGCTCAGTGGTGGAGCACTTGTCTGGAATGCAGGAGGTCCTGGATTCCATCCATAGAACCAGACACGACTACTTAGTTCAAAAACGGTAAGATAAGAGGATTAAAGTAACTTTTGATCTTCATAGAAAAGTGTGTCTGTCCACACTCAACCCTAGGCTCTCATGAAAAGAGAATGGGATGTGTAATAAAGCAAAGTGAGTGTCCTATAGCACAGAATTTGAACTTGTCACCTGTGAGGGACAAGAGAGGAGCATGTGTTGATCAGATAGTAGAAGAGGGATATGCCCTGACACCTTTCTAGTGGAACATGGCAGGTGACAGATCATCAAAATGTTAACTTGTGTATATGTGTATAATTACAGAGAACAATGTATTAAAACAAACAAGATTCTTCTCAGTACTCATATATGGGTAAAAGAAGGACAGTGTGCTTCCCTGAAGAGAATGATACAGAACACATGATTCCTAAGACAGGTGTAGGGAAGGCATTAGGGATGTGCCTTATTCAGTAGAACATCGATACTCATTTTAGTCACATTATTTGTGCGTGTGTGTGTGTGTGTGTGTGTGTGTGTGTGTGAGAGTGAATATTGACCAAACACCACTTCCAGCTATAGCATCAGGTGTAGTAGTATCTGATGCCCCCATCCTCTGGCAAAGATCTGCCACTTCATCCATCACTGGAAAGAGGAGCTGATGATCATTCACTTGCATTATATGTTGCATTATGTGGATCAAAGAAGGAAAGCTCAGAGTATGTAGAAGAGTTGTCCAGTGTCACATGTCTTTCAGGAAAAGATCAAATCACAGTGGAATTGTAAAGTCCTATTCTACCTCTCAGCTGTTAGTGGGTTCTTGACCAAGAGAGGCCTGGACTTGTGCAGGTCCATGCCATGTATCTAGGCTACATTGTGCAAACCGAAGAGAGAAGCCGGAAGGGTGTTTCTCCATGCTTTCCTCTCACATGGTGCCTTCCCATTGCCAGTCCCAAAGATCTGCTTTCCATGTCTGTTTCTGAACACATCCTGAGCTCATGCACCTGGAAGAATTTCCTTCCCATCTTGTGTTCTTCAGCATCTTTTTAACACTGAAGCAAGTCCTTTCTGTGTCATATTTAAAAGAACATCCCTGTATTTTTTCTAATGGCAATATTAAAATATATTTTATCATGACATTTTATAGAAATATGTAATGTATTTTGATCATATGTATATACATTACAATTAATTTGATCATGTATAGATCCCAATTACCATCTTTTTTTTTCTTTTCATTTTTTTTTTTTTTTTTTAGTTTTGCATGTTTGTTTTTGAAGATAGAATCTCTACATAACAGCCCTGGCTGTCCTTGAACTCACTCTGTAGACCAGGCTGGCCTTGATCTCATAGACCTGTCTCTGCCTCTCAAGTGCTGAGATTAAAGACGTGCACCAGCACACCCGGCTCCAATTACCCTCTCCTGATTCCCACTCACTCCGATGCCCTTTCTCATCACCACTAGCCCGTCTTCTATTACATGTTGATTTGTGTTGGAGGGACCCAGTGAATTCAAATGGGGTTGCTTGCAGAAGTGTGGAGCTGCATTGGCTTTACCTGCTGGAAACTGTTCACTGTCTTCATATCCTCAGGGATGGGCAGAATTTGGTGAGCCCATCACCCCATGACAGGATGTTGAAAAAAATTCTCTATGTGCAGTTTGAAAGGCAAACATTTCCAGATAAGGCTCTCGAATTTTCTTCATGTGTTCATCACAGATGAAAAAGGATTTCATTGTTTGCACATAAATGAAAAGGAACACGGGTGTTTAAATGGAAAAGGACTGGCCTGAGTAAGCCGTGTTTCCAGGGCTACAATGTTTTGCCTTTATATTCTTAATAGACTGTCATTTGCGAAAGCAGAAGAGATGTAATTAAGAGTGTGGAGCAAAGAAGATTAGGCAAAGAAAAGCGCTGGAGGAACCCACGGCTCTGGGAAAGGCAGGTATTCTATGAAATACAAGGCTGCACACAGAAGCTGCTGGTGCATCCGTGGACAGAAAGGAAAGCGTGAATAGAATGAAGGAGACAGTGCTTCAGGCACCATGATGGGGTGTGCAGAGCAACGCAGCAGGGGACGGGGAAGAAAGAAAGGAGATGTAGTGATCTAGGTATCAAAGAACCTCATGCCAGAGGTGGTATCACACAAGATGCTGGTGAGAACACTTCAGGTGGACTTGGGCAAGGTGTCACAGGTACCAAGCCTGCCTGCAACAAGAGAAGTTGGTGGTCACCAATCCTGAGCTACCTTTCATTCATTCAGCTTCCCTAGTCATGCCTGAGGAAGGCAGAGGATTGTGTCAGATTCCCTATAGCTGGAGTTACAGGTGTTAGTGAGCACCCCACTCTGGGTGCTGGCAACTGAACTCGGGCTCCCAGAAAAAAAAAAAAAAAAAACAGCAAGGGCCATTAAGTACTGAGACATATCTCCAGCCCCCTCTTTCTTTCCTGCTGTTTCTTATTTGGCTTTAGGTTCTGAGACTGTGTCTCTTTCTGTATTGTGGAAAGGTCTAGGTGCCATGATCATACAGAGACCTGAGATTATATACATGCCTCAATACACTCAGATGTAAAGGCTGTTTAAATGGTATAATCGTGATATTGAATACTTTCCCCATGATTCATTCCTTGCATTCACTCTTCAATTGTACCCTCACTGCTCTCCAACTCAGAGATCTCTTAACCCTCTAAACCTGGCTGGAATTTGGAACAGTGGAAGTTCCAAATTCATAAACAATCAGGTACGTCTGAGGATTTCTCTGGGCTGGGACTGTGGAGCAGGCAGTTCTCAAGTATAGACAGCATCCTGAAGGGGATCACAGAGGCAGGGTTCAGCAGAGAAAAGGCCCTATCATTTCTGGTTGGGGGAGTGGACCATTCACAGAGCAGAGACCTTCTGGTCTATCCTGCTTGGGAAATGGGTGTTAAAATGCAAGCAAGCATAAGGAGGCTCTGTAGGAGAAGGCCTAGAGAAGCTATCACCTGAACTCAGAGAGCATTGAAGACATGGACACCTTTCCATAGTTTGGGCTACTGATTACAGAGTCCGTGAGGCTGCTGCTTGAGCCAAGAATTTCTCTCATTTGTGCTGGTCTTTGTCACTATGACTCTAACCACAAAACTATGCCAACTGAGAAAACACATGCCTGGTAGGTGCACATTGCTGGAGAGCTTACAAGCCCAGGGAATGGACCCAAGATGACTATTTTGATAAAAGGCCTTAGTATGGAACTGCCCTCTAAACTGGTATCTTTGTATCCATAGCTTAGTGCAGCTCTGACTGTTCATCAGGAAAGTTTCTTTGTGCAATGGATGGTGGTTGATACAGAAGCACACACAACTGACCACAGTGCAGAGTAGATGTCTGTTTAGCCACATCATATTCATATATATATATATATATATATATATATATACAGAGAGAGAGAGAGAGAGAGAGAGAGAGAGAGAGAGAGAGAGAGAGAGATTATGGCACCTGGACTCAAGGCTAGGCTCAGGGCAGAAGAGGGCATAGAAAGCTTGTAAGAGGCAGAAGACAGGGAGGATCAGAGGAATACAGTGTCCTATAGACAAGACAAGACTGCTTTACTTTTGAACTCATAGCAGCAGAGTTTGTGTGCGTAAGACCTGTACAAGATGATGCTAATCACCCTTAGAGCACAGAGGGACAGATGACTCACAAGCCCCCACAGCTAATTTAAGAACTTCTGACAGTTTATGGTTTCGCAGGAAGGAAGAATTAGCTTTTTTCAAGAGTGTGGCCTCTGGCAGATTGACTACAATCCAGTGGATGGTCTTGTATTCATGAGGTATATGGCAGCACAAATTGGACTTGATTGGTCATTCAGAGAAAAAAGAAGACAATGTTGGGGGCTAGATTTCAGAGGAGTTAGGAAGAAAAGTGAACATAATGAAAATAAATGCTATGAAATTCACAAGGAATTATTTAGAATAGCAAAGGCAAAGAAGGGATGCTGAAATGTGGGAGAATAGTCTTCTCCACGGAAGAACACAGCAATTGGTATCCAATATCAAATGGTCAGTGCTGAAAACACGCATACAACTATGCTCCTGGTGAGTTGCGAGCTTTTAGCCACCACCCAGGAACTCTTTGGATCTGCAAATGATACACACACACACACACACACACACACACACACCAGCTTATTATTGAAATGCCTTGGCTAGCTCAAAGGCTGGGCAGTTCTAATCCTCCGCCCGGCTATCATAGATTTCCCTCCAGTACTTCTGACTCAACATCCTCTTAAATCTATTACCTATCTTTGCTGCCCTGTTCCTTCTGGGTGCCTCCTAGTCTTTGCTACCCAAGACGCTTCTGGGCAGCCCTTTTGGGGGGGGGCACATTCCTCCTCATATATATTTCGGATAATTTTCCTTCTGCAGCTCTAAATTTGATGTGTCTCCCTCTGAAACATGGTGATCCTCCTCTCTACCCCTCTCTCCAGCATTCTAGCCTGCACAAATCTAAGTGTCCTGCCCAGTCTCCCTTGCCGAGCCTTTAGCCACTGGCAGCTTTATTAATCAATCAAAACCCAGTTGTGGACCTTTAGTGTTTGGACATACAGATTCCCGATTAAATCAAAGCATTAGAACCAATCCCCAACATACAAGAATCATTATACACACCAAGGTTGTTGAGTTTAGAAATATATGTGTATATACATGTACATATACTCATGTAACAATAATTAATAGATAAAAGTGGACATAAATTTGGAAGAGAGAATGGAAGGTATACATGGGAGAATTTGGTAGGAGGGAGGGAGGGAACGGGAAAATACTATAATATATAGTACATATAATATATATAATAATATATAATAAATACTATAATAGTATAATCTTAAAAAAAAAATAACTAAAAATAGTATATTAAAATCAATTTTAAATTGTGTTTTCTTCATCTGGAGAATTTTTTATAATAAAGTTTTTATAAATTTAACAAACAATAGATGAAGGTAATGAACAGGAATTAGACAGTATCCATCTGTGCATATTGGAAGCCATAGCAACAGGATCAGCAACTCCAGAGGCAAATTTTTCATTCACATCATGAAGACCTCATATTTTAGTGAAGAGAAACACTATCATTAAATTCTATGAAAAAGAGTCACAGGAGCGGCACTTTGACTAGCAGTATCTACATAAGATGGTTCTGCCGTCTGATGTAAGCCATTATGACTTAATGGAAAATGCTTAATATAGGATCTCTAGATCTGATGGTGAATCCAATTATATTTTTATAGGCAAATTTAACAAACTTCCACCACTTGAATGTCTAAGTACATCTCTGTGATATTTTTACTGTATTCATGATGCTCTGAATGCTTCAGCATCCTCTCTTTGCAATCATTTTCCGCATCCTAATAGGAGCTCTGTGTATTAATAGACACTTTTCCATTGCCTTTTCCTCAGTGACGCATAGCTTATCTAATCTAAAATCTTTTCAACTGATTTGGCTGTTTCAGACATTTTATTTCAGAATAGCCATCACAGATTGTATTTAACAAAGGCCAGCAGAAGAGGAAATTGGGGGCTGCAGATCTAAGTCCTGGGGTGGTTGATCTCTTCACCCAGCCCTGCCCCAAACCAAAGAGTAGCATGCTCAACAACTGCATCTTTGACATTTCTCTCTGAAGTAAAGGAGGGTGGGAAGAGGGGACCTGCTACAGGTGAGAACCCATAGCATGAAAAGGAACTGGGAGACACCTGGGTTTGTCTGAACCACAATTTCCTGTTAACTAAATTAATCATTCTAGTATAATTTCTTTTTCATATATTGTAGGCACTCTTCTGTGATTTGTTCATCCTTGCCCACTCTTCCTTAAAGAAAGATGGGCAAATATCCTGGAAGACTTAGAAAAGACAAACTTGTAAACGTAAGCACTCTGCTGGACATATGTGTCATTCCACTCAGACCGCTCTCTGTATTAGAAGACCTCAGTGGTGCACCTAGGAACTCAAGATAACCTGTCCTGGGCAATGTTAGGCCACATGGGAGACCTGAGCAATGGTCTCTTCCCAAGCATGCCAGAGCTGCTGGTGCTCTTATTTGTTCTCCTCTCCCACTTATAAGGGCCTGAGTGTCATCAAATGACACTGAGTGTCACTAGATCATCAATCTGAAGTCTTCAGGGATGCTGTATATGGGCACCCTGAGAATGTGTGTGTGGAGAGATCTGCAGACTTATGGAGGTCCAGTGAAGACCATGGTCTTGGTCCAAAGTGCCACTCTCTGCTTCCACTTTCTGAGAATTCTTTCTGCAATGGCCCTTGGTAACTCAGCTACTTCTGCCTGCCCCAAGCTTGGTCACCTCACCTTGTGAGTCTTCTCTAGTTCATGAATACATTCCCCTAGGGCTCTTTGAACAGGTCCTGTATGTCTTCATGACACTGGGGTCAGTTTGATGTTAAGACACAATCTGTTTGTCTCCAGGCCAAAGGTCCAATGTTGTATAGAGAAAGACAGTGGAGGGACAGTGACAATTAGTACCTGAAATTGAGTTGTTCTCTTCCTCACCCTGCGATTAGCTGTGTCTTTAGGGTTGTCTAGAAGTAATGGTTAGTGAGGGGGGTTCAGCATGTATGAAGTGACTCTGAGTCCCTAAGAGTGGCTCAACTACTGTAGTGAGGAGTTTCCAAAGAGGAGAGAGAGGCATATTGGCTTTGGTACGCATGAATACAGTCAGTACTCACCAATATGAAGAAGGAGGCTGGCAGATGGACACTGTTCATCCAAAGAGGTGATGGATATGCTAAAACTCCCATCTCAAATTGTTCCTTTTAGTCTCTTTCTTCTATACTTGATCTATCCACACACCTTTCTCAATAACCTTACAACTTTTCCATCATTTATAAAGGAGACATTAAAGTTTAAAAGCATGTCTTTAAGCACTTTCCCTTCAATTTCTAATAACCTTCAGATCAAAATAGTATTGAGAAGCAAACTCATAATGACCCTTCATTTGCTCCCCAGGAGGTTTCTAAGCAACTGTGATGAGAAATTCTCCCCTAGCCCAGTCACATGTGCAAACACTGGCCAGCTATGTCCTCTAGTCTGTACTTCCAGGACACAGATCTCTCACTGTCACCCTTCTCAGAGCAATGAGTTTACTCTTCTGGCAGGAAGAGGAGCCAGGGTCCTTGGGTCCCACAGTAAGCCTATTTCTGCTACTGTCTGTTTAGTTTTTCTTTGTTTCTTTTTAAAAGTGAATTTCTTACTTTCTTCTTATGAATTAATTTTTAGGTTAAAATAGAAAGCAATAAAATTCCTTATGGCATCTTCATCCTATATATGTGTCTTTATAAATGCATATTCACATGTATGTGAACAGGTGAGTTCTTCCTTGTGGGTGCATGTAAAGTATGAGAGCTGATATTACTTCTCTACCTGATTTTCTGTCACTGAAATGGAGGTCAAAGTTTAGGCTAAGAGTTAGATCCCCAGGATCTGTGTGTCCCCTCCTCTCAGTACCAGGGTTACAGATTTGGGCTGACATGCCTGGCTTTTACATGCGTAATCAACATCCAAACCCAGACTCCATGCTAGACAAGGAAGCACATTACCCAATGACCCATCTCCCAGACCCAAAGGATTTGTGTGTTCTTGACATTTCTTTTATCAAAATAATTAGTCCATTACGCTATAATTTACCTTCACTCACATTTTCAAGACAGAGAGAACACAGCTAGATATTTTGCAATAATGTAGCTCAAATACAGAGTTCTTATTAACTGCTGGAACCTCCTACGCACAACCTTCACTCTGTACATTTCTGTCTTTAAATGCTCTGCAGAATGTCCCATGAGCTCTGCTTAGAAGAATAAAAGGTTACCTTGGCCTGAAGGTCCAGAGACTTTCACGTTCTTTACACAAACCACTTCTAAAGTTTCAAAAACTTTACAGACTGGTTTAGCAGCAGCAACCCTACTCAAGATGAGAACTTTCTGTGTCATCTTACTTCGTTGCCTGACTAGATTCCTAACACAAGCAACTGAAGTAAGAAAGGATTTATTTTGGCGCAGTGTTGAAGAGACTCAATAGGAACACTGTAGGAAGAGACCTGGAAGCTAACCCTCTGTCTTTGGTGACAGGAACTTGTAGCATGTCTCATTTCTCGTGTATCAGTTGAGTGGAAAACAGAAAGCAGAAAGCAGAGATCCTGGGACGAAAACTGACCCAGCCTTACCCGTTAAGCCCCACTGCTATGGCTCAGAATCTAACTCTTAGGGTTCATGTCCTAAAGGTTTCCACGGGCTGAGACCCAAGGCTCCAGCACATCAGCATCTCGGTGGACTCATATTAGCTGTCCCCTGAGAGGCTCAGGCAACACCTGACTAATATAGATGAAGATACTCACAGCCAACTATCGGACTGAGCACAGGGACCCCAATGAAAGAGTTAGGGGAAGAATTGAAGGAACAGAAGGGGATTACAACTCCATAGGAAGAACAATATCAACTAACCGGGCCCCTCAGAGCTCTCAGGGACTAAACGACCAACCAAAGAGTATACGTGGATGAGTCCATGGCTCCAGCTGCATATGTAGCAGAGGAGAGCCTCCAAGGGTCCAGGTTAGTTGACTCTGTTGATCTTCCTGTGAGTTCTCCGAGACTGAAGCACCAAAGAACATACATGGGCTGGACTTAGACCCACACTCACACATGTATACCAGAAATGTAGCTTGGTCTTCATGGGGGTCTGCCAACAACTGGAGTGGGAGCCGTCTCTAAATCTGTTGTCTGCCTGTGGATCCTGTTCCCCTAACTGGACTGCCTTGTCTGGCCTCAGTGGGAAAGGATGTGCCTAGTCCTGCAGAGACTTGATGTGCCAGAGTGGGTTGGTACCCTGAAGGAAAGGCTATCCAAAGACTGCCCTACCTGGGGATCCACCCCATCTGCAGACACCAAACCCAGACACTATTGTGGATGTCAAGAAGTGATTGCTGACAGGAGCCTGTAATAGCGGTCCCCCCCCCAGAGGCTCTGCCTGAACCTGACCAATACAGATGTGGATGCTCACAGCCAACCATTGGACTGAGCACGGGGACCCCAATGGAAGAGTTAGGGGAAGGACTGAAGGAGCTGAAGGGGATGGCAACCCCATAGGAAGAACAACAATACATTGGATTTTCTATATGATTCTTGTGTCTTGGAGCAATGCTAGGGTCTCTATGTTGAAGAGATTATTTTCTCAGATGCTACAGTACGTGTATCACTATATACTTCAATTTAAAAATATTGGCCTTTTTGAAGCTCCTATTGTACAAAATTATCATTGATTTTCTGTGAAAAAATGGGATAACTGTATTCTCCTTTGTTGTGAGCCATTAAGACAGTCCCAGAGTGAAGCTCTTCCTCTGGGTGTGTTCCCACTTTGATGCATTTATGTGTTTCTTTTTTAATTTTTAATTTCTAAATTTTCAATTAGATAACTTTTCATGAGATTATTTTTCTCTCCCAACTTCTTCCAGATCTTTCCCCCATCTTCCTACCAATCTGACTTCATATTGTTTCTCTCTCTTAAAAAAAAAAAAAAAAATCAACCAAAACCAAACAGACAAAATAAAATCATGGAGTCTGTGTTGTGTGAGCCAACTACACCTGATCATTAGGCCTGCCCTGGAGTGTGGTTTATATACCCAGGATTACTCCACTGACGGAAATGTTCCATGTCCTGGCAGCTAACAATTGCAAAATGTTTCCTGACGAGCAGGGGAACTTGTGTTTTCATTCCTGTTTCCATGATGGGATTTTATCTGGCTTGAATGTGTGCAGGTTTGTCTTTTTTTTTCCTGAGACAGAGTACTGCAGGATCAGCGTTGAACTCATGCTACCTCTTGTGTGTGTTTGTGTATTCCTGTGTGCCTATGTGCATGTATGCTCATGCGTGTGTGCATGTGTGTAGTGTATGTTGATGCAACGCATATGTGCTTTATGCACACATACGTATGTGACTGTGCATGTGGAGACCAAAAATTGACATTCTCTTTTTGGGTTGCTTTCCATGATATCTTTTGGGACATGGTTCCTCGGTAAACCCAGTACTACATCAACTGACTAGCCATGAAGCTGTGGAGCTCAGTCTGCCTTTGATACCTCTCCATGATAAACAAAGAGCCAAACTAGCCTGTGTATCTTTCTCATGTAGCACCTAAAAATCCAAACTCAGTTCCTCCTGTCTGCACAGATGTAACAGCAGAGCCATCTCCTTGTCCCTTATATTAACCTCAGCATCCACCAGCCAAGCACCAGGGACTAGAGCTGCATTGAACCATGCTACTTTCTGGTTACATGGTTTTATTACTTGCAGCAGGGACAGAGTGTCCCAGGTCCTCGACATGCTTGCTTTCACTTGGTATGGCCTGTATGATAGTTAATGTTCTCACATTGACGGGCTCTAGAATCGCCTAGGAGACTTCTAGAAACAATCAACACGTTCCACAATGTGGCAGGATACAAAATCAACTCATGAAAATCGGTACCCAAGCCAAGCATGCTGAGAAAGACATCATGGAAACACTCCAATTCAGAATAGCCTTAAAAAAATATATCTAGTAATAAACCTAATGAGACGAAAGGATGTTTCAGTGAAAACTTTAAATCTCTAAAGAAACAGTTTGAGGAAGACACTTGAATATAGAAAGATTTTCTTTCCATGATGATGAATAGGTAGCAATAACATTGTGGAATTGACCATCTGACCAAAATCAATTTACATATTCAATGCAATCCCCCATCAAAATGACCATGATGTTCTTCAGAGAACTAGAACAAAAGACCCAGAGAGCCAAGGTAATATTGAGCAGAAGAAACAATGCTAGAAGGATTTGGCTAGCCTAGAACTCAATCTATAGAGCAGGCTAGCTCACAAAGACCTGCCTCCTTCTGCCTTCCCAGTGAATGTATCAAAGATATAGGACTTTGGACTAAAATAAGCACCTTAGACTAGGGCAGCTAGCCTGCCCAGTCTGGAAAGGTTTGAAGAGGGACACAAGAATTGGCCATGGGCAGAAGACTGATAATCTCTGGCCTTTAAACTTTCTATCTATGCTGTATGCTGAAGCATATGGCGTCTTTAAAAGTCTTACATTTTTTCCTTGCTTATTCTAAGGTTAGAAACCACTGGCTTGGGTGATTAACATCTGTTGCCTAGCAGCAGGGGATTAAGTGGAAAATTTATTGCTAACACTCTCTTTTCTGGCCAGGAAGCCAAGAGCCCTGTACTGATTTGGCTGGTTAACTCTTTGTAAACCAGAAAAGAAAGAAGTAACTCACACAGAAAACACACACACCAAATGGAGCAGAAAATAGCTACATCGCCTTTGTTTATTGCTTTCAACCCTATATATCCTTAATGCAAAATGTCCTCTAAGTAAGAAAGAATTATCTCATAGATAGAATGTTACATAAAGGGGGGTTACAGAGGGATGTTGATTCGAATCAGTGTTTCATTCTGATATGTTCATTTGAAGTTCAAAGCAACAATTTCACATGGCCTTGCCTTATCATAGTGCATACCCGTGCCTTTATCCTTGGACCTGAATGTTTTTCCTTGAACAGAAATTTGTCCCAAGCCTATTTCTTTTTTTAGTGTGATTATGAAAGCTCTTTGTATTTCTTTTGAAATACAATAGCCTTTATTTACAGTTATGAGGAGTGGGTACATTCTCTTCTTGATTCCAGGATCATCTAGGGGACAAGTCTCTGCCCACGCCTGTGAGTGATTATCTACATTATGTTAATAAATACAGGAAGTCTGTCCACTGTGAGAACTAACCCCATATACCGGGGCGTGGATTGATAGAAAAAGTAGCAAGCTAACTGAGCCTTGACCATTTTCCCCACTTCCTGGTAGCGTATATTCAAAATCTGTGAGGCAAAATGAATACTTCCTTCCTTTGGTTGCTTTTGTCAGGTGTTTTGACAAAGCACCAACAGTAGGAGCTAATGTAACCGTCGCTTTAATATATCCCATTTTAATGGGTATGTGGCATTTACATGCACAATGTCCATGATGACAGTGACGCTGCCAAGCAAGTGTTCATGTGCTTAGTGTCAACTAAATATCTTTGCTCAATTCTTGGGGTTTTCTTTTCTCATTTATGTTTGTTTAGTTTTGTTTGGGGTTTCTGCAGACTAAACTCAGGGCCTTGTGCTTGCTGGGAATTTATATAGCAGTGAGCTATACTCTCAGAATTTGTCGATTTGTTAATTTATCTAATAGCCTTTTGAAGTCCCTTGGAAGCAACATTTGCTCGTTCAGAGATCACATCATTTATTTGCTGTGCTTATTTCTGGGAGTTTTGTACTCTTGTGTTACACCATTGACCCTGATTGAGCCTAGTTCATTTTTTAATATAGTAAGAAGTTGGGACCCAAGGACATTCTGTTGCCTGCTGATCTCTAACTTTCCCAGCATCATTTACCTCAGCACATTGCACTTGTCCCTTATACAATTGCCTGTTGATGTGACAGTTTGTGTCTGGACTCCCTACTAAGCCCTATTCATCTACTTGTTCTTTCTTTTCTTCGTGAGATATGGGGCCTCACTGTTCTACTCATGTTGGCCTTACACTTGGGATCAATCACTCCTACCTGCTTCCATTACCTAACAAGCTGGGATTCCATTCAGGAAGCCTCACACTTGTTGTTGTTGTTGTTGTTCTCCTTCTCCTTCTCCTTCTCCTTCTCCTTCTCCTTCTCCTTCTCCTTCTCCTTTTCCTTTTTTATTCAGAGTCCTTCTATGTGCTCTGTCTGTGTTGAAACTTGCCATGTAGATCAGGCTGGTCTCAAGTTCTTGTTGACTGTCTTTCATTTGCATCTTGCGTGGTGTTATTACAGGAGAGCACCATCTCATGTAGACTCTGATCTCTTTAACATCCAAGTCATCACGGCTTAGATCCAGCTCTTCAAGTCAGTCCACCCCAAATCTACTCCATCTATGAGATGCTGGAGCAGGTGGGGGAGCCAGTGCTGCAGAGCCAGATCCAGGAATAAGCCATTGCCACTGAGGATGAAAATCTGAAGTATGGGTTTGATGAAAGCCAGCACCTGCCACCTTGAAACAGTTCTGAGACATCGCTTCTCGGCCTTTTGGCTAAGATCAAGTGAAACAGTTCTGAGAATCCTGAGAGTCCTATGTAGGCATCAAAGGGAGTCAAGGTGGTGGTGAAGGAGTCTGTAGGTCCTACAGTGTCCCTGGGAAAAAAAATAGAGAAGGGCAAGTTCATGAGAAGACGCTTTTTTAAAGTGGACTCACAAAATTGGAAGAAAGATGGTAGAACAGAGCCAAGCGAGCAGTGATGCCATGGTTTATGCTATAGCCAGAAACCATGTGGAGATCCATCATCTGGGCTGCTGCTGACAGTAAAGGGCAAGAAGCTTCTTTTGCAGTGGTATCAATGACTGTGGACTCACAGTTGGGAATGAGAGGCATAGAAGGCTTCTGTAACAACTTCTCTCCGCACCCTCACCTCACCCCAAAAAGAAACTCTTTGAAAGAGAACCTCTAAAAACTGTGATAGGAATGCTAAAGTGTAGCTCTTCACAGTTTGATGGCTTCTGGTGGGATTGGGAGGCTAGGTAAAGGACTCAGTGATTTTTAAAGGGCTGGCCACCAGAAGTTTGTCCTTCTTCAGCAAGTATATGGACAACACAAATTGAACCTAGTAATATTTTTCTCTTTTGTTTTTGGGGAAGTCATAAGAGTAAGGGTGGACCTGGAAGGACTGGGAAGTAAATAGGGTTGAGAAACGCGTTATGTGAAATTTCCAAATAATCAATAAAAGCATTAAGTTTAAATTAAAGAATAGGAAGCTCTGGGAATCATCATCTTCAAAAATCAGGAGAGGAAAAGAATGAGACAGAAGAAGTGGAGAAGCAAAAGTGGGAGATGCAAGAAAAAAAGGAAAGGGGAGGGAGAAGAGAAAGGGAGGAAGGGAGGGAGAGTGTGTAGAAGGGAGGGGAGAGATCAAGACTTTATAAGGACAGCAGCGAGCCATCTTGATTCTGCAGATGTTTGATTTAGGTATCTCAGCAGGATCCAGAGTGCTCCCTACTATGCTGAAGACCTCAGGAACCATGCCAAAGCCACAGAGCAAAGCAAGGACTGCCTTCATTCATGGACCTAGACGCTCCATGCATATGCCGCCTGGACATTGACTCCACACCCATCACGGCCCGCAACACTGGCATCATTTGTACCACTGGCCCTGCTTCTTGTGGAGATGCTGAAGGAGATGATTAAGTCTGGAATGAATGTGGCCTGGCTGAATTTCTCTCATGGAACCCATGAGTACCATGCAGAGATGATCAAGAACATCTGTGCAGCCACAGACAGCTTCTGATCCCATTCTCTACCATCCAGTTTTGGTGGCTCTAGACACAAAGGGACCTGAGATCCAGATGAGGCATCAAGGGTAGCAGTACTGCAGAAATGGAGACACTGAAAGGAACCTGGACAAGACCCACATGGAAAAGTCTGAGGAGAGCATCCTGCGGCTGGACTGTAAGAACATCTACATGGTGATGGAGGTGGACAGCAAGATCTGTGTGGATGACAAGCTCATTTTGATGAATGGAGCAAGATGTAGACATGGTCTTTGCATCTTTCATCCACAAGGCAGCCGACACACATGAAGTTAGGAAGGTCCTGGGAGAGAAGAGCAAGAACATCAAGATCATCAGTAAAATTGAGACCCATGAATTGTCTGCAGGTTTGATGAGATTTTGGAGGCCAGTGATGGGATGAGGTGGCTCATGGTGACCTGGGCACTGAGATTCCTGTAGAGAAGGTCTTTCTGGTTCAGAAAATGATGATTGGACAAGCCAAGAAAGCTGTGGAGCCTATCATCTATGCCACAGAGATGCTGGAGGGCATGATCAAGAAACCATGCCCTACCCGTGCTGAAGGCATTGATGGTAGCCAACCAAGTCCTAGATGGAGCAAACTGCATCATGCTGTCCGGAGAAACAGCCAAAGGAGACTATGCTCTGGAGGCTGTCGGCGTGCAGCACCTGATTGCCCATGAGGCAGAAGCTGCCACCTACTACTTGCTTTCTGGTGCCTATTAACAATGACCCCATAGAAGCTGGACCCTTGGAGGCCTCCTTCCAGTGCTGCAGTGGGGCCAGTATTGTGCTCACCAAGTGGCCAGGTACAGTCCTCATGCTCCCATCGTTGCTGTGACTCACATTCCCCAGACAGCTCGCAAGGCCCATCTGTACCTCGGCATCTTCCCTCTGAGGTACAGGGTACCTGGACTGAGGATGTTGACCTTCATGTATACTTGGCCATGAATATTGGCAAGGCCCGAGGCTTCTTCAAGAAGGGAGATGTGGCCATTGTGCTAACCAGGTGGCACCCTGGTTGTGGTTTTACCAACACCATGTGTGTAGTGCCTGTGCCTTGTTTGGCCCTCTGGAGCCCCTCTTCTAGTCCCTGCCCCATCCCCTCCCCAATCCCATCCATTAAGCCAGCAATGCTTGTAGTACTCACTCTTGGCCATAGTGTGGCGCTAGTGGGCAGGGACACCAGAAGAAATGACTGCCTGTGAAACCCCGCAACAGAGCCCAGCTATCTATCATATGACCCTATCCAAGCTAGGAGTGAAGGAGGAATGCAGAAATGGAAACCCTCTGACTTTAATCACAAAAGGGCAGCAACATCTCTGTGTACTTTGCTCCTATAGAAAGTTATCCAACTAATTCCCAGCCTTGGTCTGGAATCAGGAAACAGCAAGAGTAGGGGCTGAGGGCATGGGGTCCAGGGTTCCAGTGTAGATTACTTTTGGCCCTGGCCCTGGCCCTGGCCCTGGCCCTGGCCCTGGCCCTGGCCCTGGCCCTGGCCCTGGCTTGCTTTCTCAACAGCTTTGGCCTCCCCCACATCTTGTGCACTCCACTCCTCTGCCACTGCAGACAAGCTCCGCCTTGTATTCTGCAGCATCTCCAGGCCTGTTGCTATAGTGACCACCTGAATGTCAATAAACAGCAGCTAAAGCAAAAAAAAAAAAAAAGGAAAGAAAGAAAGAAAAGAGAAAAAAAAGTACTTTTTAAAAAGGGCATTTCCTGAGTGACCTATGTCCTCAAACCAGGTAAGAATGTCCCAATAATCTGTTCGACTGCAACAGCATCATAACAATATTGATAATTGATAATATCATAAAAATATTGATGAAGTTAGCATACTCATCATAATAACAGTCTTGCAACCTTGCTACAGGCTGAGTGTAAAGCTTTCAGAGCACGGGTCTTTAAAGAACACTTCGTGTCTAAACCATAACAGGTTTATTTTGCCCTTGCTGCTTTGTGGTTTGGTGAGGTGACGAGTTTTGTACCATGATGTGCTCCCAACAAGATGTTCTACCTCATCTCGGGCTAAAAATAACAAGGCTAGGGAGGACAGGCTGAAACCTGCGCAACCATAAACACAATTTCCTCACATCACGAGGTTTGGTGTTTTGTTTTTTTTTTTTCTTGTCACAGTGTGGTAAATTCACCAACACAGTTGCCTACTCAAGCCCCGAGACAGGGAAGGAAGCTGCTTCTAAGTCATTATTTCCCCTGGGATTCTGTCTCTGAAATGAAAATCCTGACATTTTCTTGATCATTTTCTGTCGAGCCTGAGGAGGTTACTAACGTGAGACTTCCCCCACAGTACATGGAGCATGGATACAGCGTGAGCCCATCAGAGTATATGCATGCTGACTTATGAGTTAGAGGTGTGAGGCCCCCACAGTACATTCACCGTGAGTGATGGGTTAGAGGTGTGAGACCCCCCACAGTACATGCACTATGAGGGCTGCATTACAGGTCTGAGCCTCCCAGAGTACATATAACGTGAGTGCTGGGCTACAGGCATCAGTCCATAGGCATGAGTCTTAAACAGCACATGCACCATGAGTGCTGGTTACAGGCCTGAACTTCCCACAGTATATGCACCATGAGTGCTCAATTACAGCTATAAGCCAGCATTAGTATACCCGCCATGAGTGTTGGGTTATAGCACACACCTCCCACCCACGCACCACAAGTACGGACTCACTGGTGTGAGCCTTGTACCATACATTCATAATGATTGGAGGTCTACAGGCATGAGCCTCTCTCTCGGTATGCACCATGTGCTGGTTTGTGCTATGAATTCTCCACAGTACATAAATATGGAGTTTTAGATTACAACCATAAGCCCCCAACTGTACACGCACCTTGAATGCTATGTTATAGACATGAGCCTCTCACAATACATGCTTGATGAATCCTGGCTTATAGGTAAGAGCTTCGCACAGTATATCCACCATGTGTGATGGCTTATTGTTTTGAGTCTCAAACAGTGCATTCACAATAAATATTATGTTATAGCCATGGACCAACAACAGTACATGCACAATGCATGCTGGATTACAGGCCTTAGCTTCCCAGAGTATGTGTTGCGTGAGTCCTGGGTAACAGGCCTAAGCCCACCATGTTACATGTACCATGAATGTTAGGTAATGGGCATGAGCTGCCCACAGTACATGCACCATGAGGATTGGACTATTGGCATGAACCCCCCCTACAGTGCATTCAATGTCAGTGGTTGCTTATAGCCATGAGCCTTCCTCAGTAAATGCACTATGTTTGCTGGGATACAGGCGTGGCCCTCCAACACAATATGCACCGTGACTTCTGGGTTACTGGTGTAAGCTTCTCACTGTACATACTTCATGAGTACTGGGATGCAGGCTGAGCCTCCCCACACTATATGAACCATGACCAGTGTTGAGCTAGTCATATGCTCCAAACCATACATGCACTATGAGTGCTCATATACAGGTGTCAGCCTCACATGTACCATGCACCATCATGCTGTGTAACAGCCATGCGACCACTGTGGTACATGCACCATGAACGCTGGGTTGTAAAGCACAAGCCTGCCGCAGTACACACCCTGTGAGTTCTGGGTTACTGGGTTTGAGCACGAATGCTGTCAGAAATACATGACCCTCCCAAAGTGTAAATGCACCATGACTTCTGGGTTAGTGGTGTAAGTCTCTCACAGAACATAACTCATGCATGCCAGCCTACAGGCTTGAGCCTCACAGAGTCTATGCACCATGAATGCTGTACTACAGGCATGGACCTCCAACACTACGTGCACTCTGAGGGCTGTGGGTTTTGTCTCACACAATATTTTCAAAAAAGAGTGCTGGGTTACAAGCAACAGCCTCCTGAAGTACATCCAGATGAGGGCTGGGTTAGAGAAGTGAGCTTACCACAGCACAAACACGTAAGTGCTGCATTACAGGTGTACCTCTCCAGAATACTTGCACCTTGCCTGCCGGTGTAAGAAAGGTACCTCCCACAGTACATAAACCATGATTGCTGGCTTACAGGCGTGAACCTCCTTCAGCACTTGAACTATGAAGGCTGGGTTGCAGGCATGATCCTTCCAAAGTACTTGCAGCACGAATTCAGAGTTAGAGGCATGAGTCTCCCACAATGCATTGCTTTGTTATAAGCATGAGCCTCCGGCAGCGTATGCAGCATGATTTCTGGGTTACTAGTCTGAGTCTCCCACACTACATCCACAATGAGTACTGTTGTAGGCATGGGCTCCGCCACAGTATATGCACCAAGAGTGCTGGATTAGTAGTATGAGTCTCCAGCAGTACATAATCCACGAATGCTTGGTTACGTGCATCCTGAAAGCTGGGATCCAGGTGTCAGCCTCACACACTACATATACAATGAATGCTGTGTCGTAGCCATAAGGCCAGCACAGAACTTATGCCATGAGGTCTGTTTTTATGGTTATGAGCCCATCACAGTACATGCATCAAGATTTCTAGGTTCCTGGTGTGAGAATCACACAGTACATTCATAATCAGTGCTGGCTTATAGACATGAGCCTTGCAGAGTACATGCACCATGCATGCTGTGTAGCAGCCATGAGTCCACGACAGCACCCATACCATGAATGCTGGCTTATAGGCATGAGCCCTCCATGGTACATGCACCATAAGTTCTGGTTAAAGGTATGAGCCTCACACAGTACATACACAATGAGTGCTGGGTTATAGGCATGAGCTTCCCACAGAATGTGCCCCATGCATGCTGGATACGGGTGTCAGCCTAACACAGTCTATACACCATGAGTCATGTGTTACAACCACGAGCCCACCACAGTAACTGTGCAATGAATGTTGGGTCATAGGCATGAGTCTCCCACGATATTTGCAACCATGAATTCTGGATGGCCAGTTTGAGAATAGCACCGTATATTCACAATGAGTGTCTGGGTTTTGGCATAAGTTTCCCATAGCACATGCACCAAGATGGCTGGGTTTCTAGTTTGAGTCTTTCACGGCACATTCACAACGGCTGTTGGGTTATAGGCATAGTCCTTCCACAGTACATGTGCAGCATCTCTGCAATCACCATGGCCAGCGGAGTATCTGTGGGAGGCAAGATGGTATAATTGGGTTCAGCAGTACTCCGTAGCTGGTGTTGACTCAAGCTTCGAGAGTCTGACCTCGAGTCGTTTATTTTAGGCGTATTTAAGCACAGCACAATTTAGCAAAATGTTTCCTGGTGATAATTAGTTTAATCCTCTGTGCACAACAACACTTAAGCTATGACTACATCAAAATTCTTTGTAAAGAGCAAGTGGCGTCTTCCTTAAAGATAGGTTTGCTGAGAAAAACAAGCACAAAATAAGGGATTGGAGGAGGATCCAGAGTGATCTAGACCACATAGACAATGCAAAACTCATCAAAGGCCATGTCTGCTCCAAGCCATCTGGGCAGAAAACAGATTGTACATCTCTCCCTTTGAAAAGACAGCCCTGTGTGTTAAACATTCCTGCTTTCCCCTAGTGCTTTTCTCTAAGCACAGGAACCACTGTGCCTACCACATACATGCACCATGGTTTCTGAATTACAGGCCTGTGTCTTCAGGAACCATGAGTGCAGGGTTATAGCCACCAGCTTCGCACAGTACACACACCATGACTGCAGGATGCTAGCAACTAACAACATATACAACGAGTGCTGGGTTCTAGGCTTGAGTCTCCCATGCTACATGCTCTGGGAGTGTTGGCATACAAGCATGAACCTGACATAGTACATGCACCATGATTGCTGCTTTCCAGGTATGAGTCTCTATAATACACCCATCCCCAGCGCTGGGTTAGATCCATGAGCACTCCACAGTACATGTAATGTGAAGAATGTTCCATTGGAAGCATTATTAGCCTTTCAGAGTACATTCACCATGAGTTCTGGGATAAAAGTGTCGGCCTCATACACTGCATGCACCGGGACTGCTGTGGTATCTAAGCCATCACAGTACATGCACCCCGATTTCTGGGTTACAGGCTTGAGTTTCGCACAGTACGTTCACCATGATTCCTGGGTTTATAGGCATGAGCCTCCAACACTACATGCACCATGAGTACTGGGTTATTGGTTTTTTTGAGTCTTGTATAGTATATTCACAATGAGTGCTGGGTTATAGGCAAGAGTCTCCCACAGAACATGCACCTTGAGTGCTAGGTCACAGGTCCGAGTCTCCCAGAGTACATGTACCACACGTGCTGTGTCGTATGCATGAACCTCTCACAGTATCGGCACCACGCTGCTGGGTAACAGGCTCCAGCATCCCACAGTACATGCACCATGAGTGCTAGTTTACAACCATGATCACCCCCAAAATACATACACCATGATTTCTGGGTAATAGGAGTGAGCCCCCAATAGTACATGTATCATGAATTCTTGGTTATAGATGTGAGCCTCACACAGTATGGGCACCATGAACGCTATATTACATACTCACAGGGCTTCTGGACCATCCCTCACCCCTGCTCATGGACTGTATCAGCTGACAATCCACAAGAGCAGGAAGACCCACAAATCATCACTTCTGTAACAGTACAGACTTGCATTGGTGCATTGGTATCACAAAATGCTTGCTGTTGCAATAGTACTACCATTTTCAATGTGTTTTTTAGCAAGCCATATCTTTTAGGAACATATGTGCTGCCAATCTGATGCAAGCAACTTCTGCGTTGTACAAATCAACTAGTACGCTTTGGTTGTAAATGGATCCTTAAGTGGAAATTTTCTGGTTTCTTTGGAAACTCAGTTGTGTCACATGATGTTACTTTGGAAGCTGTCTAGTGAGACGATGTTTTGCTGAAGTACACACACGAGAGGCTGTTTTTCTGAAGCAAACACATGAGAGGGCATATGATGTTTGTTGGAGTGGACGCTTGAGAGGGTATGTGATGTTTAGAAAGAATATAAATATAACCCCACCGAAAGTGACAGGACACTCTTGCATTGATACACTGCAACACTTCGCAGGCTTCATTAACGACGTTCTTGCATTGCTGAACCTTGCAACACTTTGGAGGTCTTCAGTAGCCCCATGCAACTGGGTCTTCACTTTGTAGACAGAGATGCACAAAAGTACTTCTCGTGGTATTCCAGATTGAGGCTCTGCTACTGATTCGTGTTTCATGTTTGCTATTGGACTGGGCTCCTGAGATCCTGACAATGAAGACTGCAATTGCCCCAAAGAACTACTTCTAAACAGGTATACAACCCTATCTTTGGTTGTGTGGACTAGAAAGGAGGCAGGTAGAAGTGTTTAAGAGCCTTAAATAAAGTAGTTTTTGAGAAATCTAAGCCTACATGATCCCATTCTTGTTCAATTAGCATCCTACAATACTAATCTCATGTGTTCTTCCTTCAAATCAATCGTATATTCTATATGTACATTGATTTTCAGCAAAAACACCATTGTGGGGTGTTTTAGTCACATGTACATGTGTTTTTCCAAAGAAGCCACTGTTCGTTGTCTCAGTAACAGATGCATACGCTGTGCTCTCCTGTTGAGTTCTTGTTTAATCAGTCTCTTTGGTTAGTGCAACAATAATAATCTCATGTGTCCTGCATCCTTGCAAATCAATCAGCACTCTGTAACAATATACCTCTTTGAGGATCATTTATAGAACATTTGTGGTTATCAATATACTATGATTTTCAACATGTTTTTTACAATCCAGGTCCTTTAGAAATGTATGCGATGCTGTTCTGATGCAAGAATCATTTAAGTTGTACAAGCAACTTAGTTACTTTGTTCTAAACGAAATAGAGATTCTGCTGCAGTTGTAGGACATGGGTTTATGCAACCATGCCATTGTGAGGTGTTTTAGTCAAATGTGCGTGTGTTTTTCAAAGATGCATTTGTGTAAGGCTTCAGTTACTGATGCGTATGCTGTGCTCTCCCGTTTCATCCTTGTTCAGTCAGTGTACGAGTACAAGCTACAACAATACTCTCATGTTCTGTGCTTTTCTGTAAATCAATTAGAACTTCTCTTACAGTTCATTTCTGTGAGACGCATCTGTATAACAAAGGTCTTTCTGTTGTAAAAGTACTAACATATTCACTGTGTTCTTAACAATTCTGGGAGACATAGGAACATAGACGATGCTGTTCTGATTCAAGAAATGTCAAAGTTGTACAAACTTAGAAGCTTTCTTGTAAGCTAAGTTTAGATTTTGCCGCAACAGTAGTATGTTGGTATATGCAGATATGCCATGTGTAATATTTTAGTCAAATATGCATGTGTTTTCCGAGGATCCCTCTTTGTACTGCTTCATTTATAGATGCACATGCACAAAAATAATCTACAGATTCAAGGAAGTCCCCATCAAAATTCAAACACAATTCTTCACATATCTTGAAAGGACAATCAATATCACAGCCTGGATAACTAAAGCAATCGTGAACAATAAAGGGACTGTGGAAGGTCTCGCCATCCCTGACCTCGAGTCGAACTACAGAGCTACAGTAATGAAGACAGCGTGGTAGTTAGCACAAAAATAGACAGGTTGATCAATGGAATCAAATTGAAGACCTAGACATAAATTCATACAGCGTATGGACATCTAATTTTTAAATAAATATGCACTAGAAAAGTATTTTCAATAAATGGTACTGGATTTCTGCATACAGAAAAATAAACCAATGCATATCACCTTGCACAAAACTCAATTCCAGACTGATAAAAGACCTCAACATAAAACTAGGCACACTGAACCTGATAGAAGAGAAAGTGGAGAGTAGCCTTGAACTCATTGGTACAGGAGAAGACTTTCTGAACAAAACACCGTTAGCACAGGCAACAATTAATAAATGGGACCTCATGAAACTGAAAAGCTTCTGTAAGGCAAAAGACACTGTCATTTAAACCATAAATGGCATCCTACAAAATGGGGAAAGATTTTTACCAACTCCAAATCCAATAACGATCTAATATTCAAAATATATAAAGAACTCAAAAACTAAATATCAAAAAAATCAAATAATCCAATTCTAAAAATGTGGTACAAATATAGATAGAATTCTCGATTAGAGGAAACTCAGATGGCTGAGAAACACTTAAGAAAGGTTCTACATCCTTAGTCATCAGGGAAATGCAACTCAAAACTACTTTGAGATTCCTTCTATATCTGTCAGAATGGCTAGGATCAAACACAAGTGACAATTCATGGTGGAGAGGATGTGGAGCAAAGGAAAACACTCCTCCATTGCTGGTGGGGGTACAAACTTGTACGACCACTTTGGAAATCAGTGTGGCAGTTCCTCAAGAAGATGGGAATCAATCTACCTCAATCCAGCTGTGCAACTCTTGGTCATATTGTGCAAAGGATGCTTTATACTACCACAAGGACTCTTGTCCAACTGTGTTCATTGCTGCTCTATTCATGATAGTCAGAAACTGGAAACAACTTATATATCCCCCCAACAGCAGAACTGATAAAATGTGGTACATTTACACAATGGAATATTACTTGCCTGTTTAAAATGGCATCATGAAATTTTCAGGCAAATGGATGGAACTGGAGAAAAAAATCATACTGAGTGAGATAAATAAGACCCAGTAAGATAAATATGATATATATTTGCTTCTATCTAGGTATTATCTGTTAAAAAATAATAACCAAACTACAAACCTTAGACCCAGAGAGGTTAGACATAAAGGAAGGAACTAAGGTGGTCCTTAGTATATACATTATCGCTTTCACTTTAGTATTTTATGAACTCCTGAGTGAATAAACAGTGGGTCTCTGTTCTTGTGCCTTCTCATGAGGCTCTTTTCCTTCTGTTGTTTGCCTTGTTGAAATTTGATGTGATGGTTTTAGTTTTATCTTATTATAGGTTATTTTGTTATATTTTTGTTGTTATTATCTCTTAGAAAACTGTTTCTTTTCTAATGAGAGACAGAAAGGGAGTGGATCTAGACTGGAGAGGAGGTGGGGAGGAGCAGAAGGAGTAAAAGGAGGGGAAACTACAATCAAATATTGTTTTTAGAATGTATATAATTGAACCACATGCCATAAATTTACTTCAATCAGAGATAATACTAAATAACCTCTGCCTGAAGGAATCCTTTTACATCTCCTCTGGGACACAGCTGCACTCTTTTGTAGCCCCAGAGATTCCTCGATAAATACTTTTGAAATTATTCTCCATTTACTTCAGTTTAGTGGGAGCCTCTCATTCCATCAGCATGAATGATAACCTGGTTATGTAGAATCAGAGATCCCAGCCCTCTTTATTCCAATATTTTGTAAATAATCCCAGAAATAGCTTCCCAAATTCACTCAAATTTGGAAATCTACCTTTCTTCTTTCGTTGCTACTGAAAACAATCAACCTGTGGCAATCAGTTCACCCCTTTAATTCAGAACATGACTACACGGAGAGAGGAGGGGAGAGGAAGAGAGAAAGAGTGAGAGAATCTTCATACGGAGCAGAACTCTGTAGAACACCACCAAAATTTAAGTTATCTAACAGCCTAACACAAGAGAATCCTGTTGAGTCTGGAGTTTGCCTGTCAGCTTGATAGTGTAGCTACAACCTGTCTCAACAGAAAAAAAGACTAAGAGTCCACATCTGTCAGAGCTGCTTTTATTTTGTCCACTTGACACAAGCTAGAGTTATCTGAGAAGAGGGGAACGATGAGAAGATGACTTCAGAGGATTGGCCTACAGGCAAGTCTATGAAGAATTTTCCTAATGGGTGATTGGTGTGGGACAGCTCAGCTCACTGAGGGCTGGTGGTCCAGATGCTGGAGAAAAACAGTCTAAGCAATCATGAGGAATAATCCAGTAAGGAAGGCTCCAGCCAGTGTTCTGTTGCAGTACTAGGGAGAATAGTGTTGCAAGAGTCTGTCAGACACCCAGTGGTTGTAGTTTCTGAGCTCCATGTGGAAGTGCCCACTCGGGGATTACCTCAACTATCAAACCTAAGGATTGGGGTGGGGTGTAGCTGAAGCCACAAGGAAGGCACAAGTACTTGAGTGCTCTATAATGTGATTCTAGTTTTTCAACTTGCCTGGGTTTTCTATTCTTGGGAAAGTCCCTCAAAAGAAGCTACAATCAGATACAAAGGGCAAGGGAATGTTTCTTTAAGACAAAGTGCCTTGATCAATTGTCCCAGGAGGACCAAGAAAATTAGAGTGGACAGTGTCATGAACTACTCTGGGAAAGTGAGTGAGGCAAGTGAGGTGAGAATGGGTGTGCTAACCCAGGCTCCAGAACAGGAGACACTTCAGAGTGGTGGTGTGGTCTTTGAATACTCCCATCTAAATTGGCATCTTTGCTTTCCTAATACTGGCTACTCCAGAATCCTCCTAAGCTTCCTCGGGTTTTTTTTCATGTCCAAATTCCATCATTCCACCCCCATACTGTACAGTCATTAGTCTAAATAGACTATCTGTATGCTGTAGCATTCAAATCCTTATTCCTTAGTCTCTTCTTACACAGATGTTCTATCTTGAGATTTGTCTGCAATATCCTTATGACATTTAAATAGCTTATGAAGGAATTATTAAAGTTGAAAAGCACTTCTGTATGTGCTTTTTCTGTAAAGACTCAAGAGGTCTAAAATCCTTTTAACAATATTAGTAAAGAGCACGCATATGATTAGAATTTATATGCGCCCTCCTCCAAGTAACTAAGCAACTGCAATAAGAAAGTCCCAGCTACCCTAGTCACATGTTATAGCAATGATTCTCTTTTTTTGTCTAGGTTTTCTGTCCAGAGCACAGATCTCACAATGTTGCCCTTATCAAAGTGACAGTTCTTCTGGCAGGGAGAGCATCCAGAACCTTGGGCCCCACATAAGCCTTTCCCTGAATCTTCTATTAGAGTTTGCTTTGTTCTTTTTAAAGGTCAATTTCTTCATTTCTTTTAATAATTGTTAGATTAAAAATATAAAGCGATAAGTTTCCTCATATCTTTCACACAAATGAGTATGTATGAAGTGTGTATGTGTGCATTTGCTCTCTGGTGTGTGTGTGTGTGTGTGTGTGTGTGTGTGTGTTGTGAGCTTTCTCTTTAGAGTGCATGTGAAGGACAAAAACTGATACCGTCATGTCCTCTTATTTTGCTTCTTGGCAATATTTTTTTGTCACTGAACCTGGAAGTCACAGTTTAGGTTTTGAATGACTGAGCACCAAGTCCCCACCATCTTCTTGTCCCCTCCCCTCAGTTCTGGGCTACAGGCTTGTGCTGTATAATGATCATCAAAACTCGGTGCTCATGCTAGCTGTGCAAGCACATTACCCACTTACCCATTCTCTCTCTCTCTCTCTCTCTCTCTCTCTCTCTCTCTTTCTCTCTCTCTCCCCAAAAGATTGGTGTTTTTGACATTTTGTCTATCATGCTCACTAGCCTATTATTTCAAAATTAATTCTTATTAAATTTTTTACAGCAAACAGGACATTGATAAACTATTCATTAGAATGTACTCAAATCTTCTTTGTCATTTCATGTCCTTGTTTCCAGTGAAGGTTCCAAAGTATCATCTGTGCAGATTATGTTTATTTTGCAGTCCGGTCTTTGGAGTTCTCACCAGGATGTCTCATTAATCTCTGCTTTTAGGATTTTAAGGTTTCCCTAGCATGAACCAAACCCATAAGCATTCTTTACATAAATCAGTTCCAAATGCTGAAGAACGTAACAGATTTACCATAGCAACCCCCATCCTGGATAAGAACTTTCTGCATTATCTTACTATATTGCTTGACCATATCCCTGACATAAGCATAACAGTCTCCACACTTGTTGAGCTTCTGTTGACTCTTGGTTTTCCCTGTGCTAGTTAATCTAGATTGTCGAATTGACATAATCTAGAAAGACCTAGAAGGCATGGTGCTGGGTGTGCCAGTGAGGGATTATCTAGATTGGATTAGTTGAAAGAGTAAGACAACCGCAAGTGTAGGTGGTACCATTCCTTGCACAATAGTCTTAAACAGAGTACACAGTGGGCAAGCAAGCTGAGCATTCATCCTTCTCTATTCCAGAGTGCAGAGAATGTGACTAGCTGCCTCAAGCTCCTGTTACTGCCATTTCCCGGACATGATGGAATGTACATCAAAACTGTGAACCAAAATGAACCTTTCTTTTTTCTTCAGATGCTTTTGTAGGTCGGTATTCTCTCACCACCACAACAGAAAGAACTAACTGAATGTGGTCTCTTTAATAGTTTCCATTTTAAGAGACATGTAGTGGTTGATTATGTTTGAATATTTATTTACTTACTGACGGTGATACATATTTTCATATGCGCATTTGTTACCTGAGTATCTTTGGCTCTACTTTTGTAGTTTTTCTCTTCTTTATTGTTCTGCTTTGTTTCTTGATATCCAAGAATCAAACTCTGGGCATTTTGCCAGCCGGAAAATTCATCTACTGATCATCCTAGACTTAACAACTTGCTGCCTCACGATTTGGGTGTCATATTTAAGTAACATTTGATTATCCATAAATTAGGAAATTCACTTAGTGTGCTTATTTCTGGGGGGTCTACACTCTTACATTTTCCATGCTGGACTCTGATTGAGTCTGGTTGATTTTTTTTAATGACGAGAAAGAGGCAGGAATTTGAGTCTGCAGTTGCCTGCTGATATCAATTTGGCACAGCACCATTTACTTCAGTACATTGCCTCTTAAAATTGTTGCTTTTGATTGCTCCCAGATTCTTAACGGTAAAAACACTTTCGCTAGAAATAGCAAACGCTTTAGTCTCAGGTCATGGAAAACTCAAACTGGTATTTACCAGAAAACGTCCTCTCTACTGGCTAGCTTTTATAGTACAAAATGTACTAGGCACAGTCCTGGGGAGTGGGGAGTCATCAACAGTCTTTGTCAGCTGTAAACCCTCTAGATACAATAATGACCATCATGGCAAGATAAACACAAAGGTACATAGGTGCATGCATGCCATAGGTTAATCAATAGATTTCTGATTGGAATTAAAGCCTGTTCCACTGGAAGGACCACTTGTCTGCTATGCTAAATCAAGAATGCAAGGTTAGGTAGCTCCCAGACCTCAGGATAAAAATAATAGTGCTATTTTACTAAATGAACATAGTATCAAATTATGTTGGAAATTTCCATCCATAGATTAGTGTAGCTCTCAGACTCCATGAGAGATGCTTTTTTGTGTAGTGAAAAGCAATCCATTCAGTAAGTCACAACTGGTCAGAACCATGTCTGCATGTGTGGAGAGAGGAGCCACTAATGGGATGTCCTATTCAACTGACTCACCCCAAGGCGAAGGGAACATTCAGAAAGACAAAAACTTTGTAAGGGCCAAATTCCATCAAGGACTGGAGCAAAAGGGTTATTTCCTAAGACAGCAAGGCCACTGTTCTCATGAGTTCATAGAAACTGTATTTACTTATAGAAGGCCCGAACAAGCCCAAGCCAGTCAATATTCTGGTATAGAGGGAGAGTGAGTCTGAATTCCTAACTGACAAACAATGGCACTTGATGACTTCTGGAGGAGAGAGAGACAGTTTTCTTAAAGGGTGTGACCCATTCTCCAGATGGTGGCAAGATACCCATCACTACATGGGCAGGACAATTTGGATTCAGTGGGTTGATAAAAACAAAAACAAGAGGAAGCAGTGTTGGCAGGAAGTGTAAAAGTCGGGGACCAACCTGGGAGGGAGATGGGGAGAAGAGTAGGGGGCGCATTATGTGCACTTACAGAATTTTTAAAAAAATGATAAAATTCTTCCATTTAAGTCTTTTCTGTTGACCATTGTGAAAGTTTATGTCTGGGTTATGTTGGGTTTTTTTTCTCTATTTGCTTTTTTTTTTTTTTTCTTTAAAGGGGCAGAATCACCCTGTGCTACTCACAGTGTCTTAAAACTTTGATATCCAGCGATCGTCCTGCCTTCACTTCGTGAGTAGCTGGGATTTCACTTAGGAGTACATGTCTCTTTTTGTGTTTGGTTTGTTTAAAATGAGAGTTCTTTTAAAGTAGCCCTGTGGAGCATGCAGTTCCCTGTGTAGATCAGGCTGCTCTCAAACTGATACTCATTCTCTTGCATCTGCCTCTTCACTGCTGTGCATTACAGATATGCACTACCCTATGTGGCCTCTGTTTGATCTTTACCACAACCACCTGGTGTCCCTGCCTTAAAGTATGGGAATAGAAGTCAGCCTGTGTCTCTTCCTAGTGATGCTGTCTCATGTGTTGCTTTGGCTATGCTACTCAATGTGAACTTTACAATCAGAATCTCAGTTCCACCAAACATGTTGCTAGTATTCTCGTTGATACGTGATATGCCATATCCCTGCCATCTGGCCCTTACAAACTCTGCATTGTAACAGTTGTTAGTGTACTAGCTTCAGAGCAATGTATCACTCTGTTTCTTTAAATCTCACTGGTTTCTCTTAGCCTTACTGTTTAATTATATGTGTCCTTTCATCCTCACCTAAATGTGTCTTTGTGTATACCATTAGATATTAATATTTAATTGCTAATTTCTGAATGTCAAAATATATTGACTTTTCTGTACGAATCATGTGTCTTATAAGAATGCTAAGGTCATTGTGCTGAGTTTGTAAATTTTTATTATTTCTTAAAAATAAAATTTATAATCTTTTTTATGATATTCATCCTTCTCCCAACTAATCCCAGACACATCCCCTTTTCAAATCATCCAACTTTTTTTTTTTTGTTTGTTTGTTTTTTTTTTTTTGAGACAGGGTTTCTCTGTGTAGCCCTGGCTGTTCTTGAACTCACTCTGTAGACCAGGCTGGCCTGGAACTCACAGAGATTCTCATGCTTCTGCCTCAAAAGTGCAAGATTAGAGACATGTACCACCACCACTCACATTTGTGTCTTTTTTTTTTTAAAGCTCATCAAAACCAGTTTGTTCTGCCCAAGTATTCTTGGATGTGTTGCCTTCCACTCATCCAAGTAAGCTTGACTTACCAGAGGCTGCTCTTTGGACTCCCTTCTCCAGCTGCCTATTGGTCCTGAGCTACCAGCAGGACTTCATGCCCAACTGTCCTAGCCATGCGGGGATTTGGTTTGACTTGGGAAAACAGAAGCCTTGTGCATGCTTTAACAACCTCTGTGAAACTGAATGCTTTGTCTTATTCTATTTTATTTTGTCATGTTTGGTGATTATCTCTTAGAAATCTAATGAAAGACAGAAAGAGTAGATCGGGAGGGGAGGTAGGGCAAAACTATTGGGGGGTGGTGCTTTGAGACTGATTTTATTAGGGTTTCTCGAAGTGGTTAGAGCCACTTTGTCTTCAGAACAATCACAGCACAGGATATGCATCACCCAGACTGCCCAGGCGAGTCTGAGCAGCTCAGTCTTACTGTTTACAATACACATACTCACAGTAACTGATGGGCGGTCAGTGCGCCTCACACAGAGATGTGTTAGAAGCTGCAAAGCTGACCATAGCACCAAGCCCTCTGCCCTCCTCCATTTACCTAGAAACCCAACTCAGCCAAATCTCCCAGGCCCTAATTCATTATTTTCCTGTGCTCTCTCTGATCATCAGAACGGCCAAAAGCCAGACTGTGGCGTGGTCATCATGGTGAATGCCTCAGTAAACCTGGCCACACTCAGACCAGTTCCCCACTCTGCCAGGGGAAAGAAACGAGATTGGTCCCAGTTCATCATCAGATAACTAAAGAGGGGTTCGTTCTGGGAGAAACTTAACTCTCCTCCGAGACACTTCAGTGAGGTGTCTGGGGTTTTAACAAGAACGTAGAGGGAAAGTTGCAAGAGGATTGCAGCTCCAGGCCCCTTTGGCCATACACCAACCCTCTAGACCTTGGTGGAGGAAGTACAAATTTGTGGCTCCAAGCTATCTGCCAGAGACCCAGGGTGATCCTAGGCAGGTGCATGTCTGGGTCACAACCAGTCCAAGCTTGTCACTCAAGACTCAATGGAGCTTCTGTCTGAAAGCAGCAGAGGGAGGGAGACAGGTTCCAAATGTTTCCACGTACTTGTAACAGAACGCAGGTCTCTGAGTCTCCATGGAGCAATGTGCAAATCGCACTGGTTAGCTGAGTAAGAAGTCTCATCCCTGGAGAGCAGTGTGGCTGGCAAACACAGGCGCGGCCATCCACGAGGCTGCTGAATACACCCAAATACAGTCAGACAGTTGTTGGGTAAACAGTAAATGCATTAAAATAAATGACCTTGAGAAAGCCATACATGCTCCAGACGTGTGGCTAACGTCCAGAATGGACCGTTCAAAGTATCTTCACAAGAACACAGGGCTCAGGGTCACATACAACACACACACACACACACACACACACACACACACAAACACATCATCATCATCATCCAACATCACTGTGTAGCATTCACTTTTGTTTGACAAGCATTTTGGTGTGTGGCATCCAAATCCAAATGCAGACAGGCATTCACTTGACAGCCTTGGATCTGTTCGTGTATGTTTACATGTGGACTTGTTTCTTCCTTTTTCCTTTCTCACCATAATGGCATTGCTGAGTCTATATATGACCATTCAAGGGCAGAGGAAGACCCAAACTCTTTGCATAACTGGACTTGGCAGGGGATATTCATTTCAGCTGCTTCTGTGCTCCTTCTTCCTGTCAAAGCAAAACTGGGTCTCCAAAGCCAGTAACCAGACCCCAGGGTCCTGCTGGAGATCGCTGTCACCCCCTGCAAGAGGATCTTTACACAGGCTGTAGCGGAAAGTGAGCCTCTGTGGTGGTTTGAATATGCTTGGGGCCCAGGGAGTGGCACTATTAGGAGTTACAGCCTTATTGGAATAAGTGTGACCTTGTTCAAGGAAGTGTATCCCTGTGAGGGTGGGCTTTGAAACCTTCCTCGTAGCTGCCTGGAAGACAGTCTTTTCTGGTTGCCTTCAGATGAAGATGTAGAATGCTCAGCTTCTCCCAACAATACCTGCTTGATTTCGTCATGATTGCTTCCTTGATGATAGTGGACTGAACTGCTGAACCTGTAAGCCAGCCCCAATTAAATGTTTGTCCTTTATAAGAGTTGCCTTGGTCATGGTGTCTGCTCACAGCAATGGAAACCGTAACCAAAGCTCCAAGAAGCAAGGGGCAGGGAGGGCCATGAGAACCACAGGTATTCTCATTCTAAGTGGTCAGTTTAAAACAAATACAGAAACGACAGAACTCAAGCGAAAATACTGTGTGAGGGCCAGGCTATGAGGCTGCCTTGCTTACAGAGGACAGGGAGACAGAGACTGCAGACTGTGATCAGGATAGGCAGGGACCACTGATGACCTGTGGGCACAGACCAAGGACAAAGGTGGAGAGGCTATGTTTCTACTAGTCACCAAACTTAGGCCTCCACTCATAAAGGCCTGGGCTACCACTACCAGGCCTATTCACCCTTCCTCCTCCCGGCCCAACAGTAGTCAGACTCTTAGAAACCCAACTTGGGGGAGAGGTGCAGAATCCCTTTTCCAGAAGAGAATTCCTGCCTGCCTACTGTCACGGTCCTTGTTTCCAGCAAACCTTTGTTATTGTTTTTAAAAGAAAACACAAAGAACACTGTATAATCTTCTATACCTGAACTGCAAGGCTGAAGGCAGCTGAAGCCTACTGGGAAGGGCCCCGTCTACAGTGCACAGATGTGTACCTTCCACCTGGGGCTTGTCAGATCAACCTGCCCATCTGTTCTTGCCCTCCCACAGGATCAGACCAGTGCCAGCTCTGCAGATACTGGCAGCCACGGTTGACAATCCCCAAGCCCCTGAGGGTTTTCCTTCTTCACTCAGGGCCAAGATAAACTGTCTCTGCCAGACTGAGACGCCACGAAGTTCTTTGATAAATTCACTCCAACACTGAGAAGCAGCTCGGAGCACAGCCCAGCCGCCGTCATCGGCGGGGACCGGGGAGGGGGGGTCTTTCTAAACACTTGTTCCTCAGCCAAGCAGGTCGGTGCGATACAAGTCTGAAAATGACAGGGGCACAGAATGAGTCACAAAACCAGCTTCTCAGTCGTCTACAACACTGCGCTTTTGTTGGAAACAGGAGGCATCCATGCCTCGAATCTGTCGTGGAGATGTGGAGAAAGGGACACAGGAGGGAAAAATTAAAAGGACAAAGTGGCTGTACCATTTCCAAAAGTCAATTATTTCTTCTCTTGTGGGTGTCCCTGACCCTGGTTGTTGTCAAGCTCTTGGACACAGGCAGGCATTGTTCTAGCTCGGGGGAGCAGCTGCACTGGAAACTTTGGTGAATCCTGTTCATTAATGATGTTTTGCAGCAGGCAAACAGGCAGCTGTGACAAGTGGGGTTGCCCTTGATCTCAATCAAGCCTGCTCCTCAGAGAAGTAGGCAGAGCCCTCTGTCTTCATTAAAGGAGGCCTATGTGACAACTGTCACAGAAGTCCAGGGGCCCATCCAGAGCATCATTTATGAGTGTATTGAATTCTTTAAAATCATCGCCATGGTAACCCGGGTTGCACACGCACATGCACGCACACACACATCACACACCTCAATGCCCAAGTCACCTGTGAAGAATCAATATCTGCTGGGTGTCTTGTCTTTGCTGTCAGGGAGATACACAACCATGCTCAGAGCTTGAATCTTTCAGTAGCTCCCCTTGCACTCCAAATCCCTATCCAGGAAGGCCCTGGGTCCAGCTCCCTATGGCTGGCCACTGGACCAGTAGACTGCATTCCAGGGGCTTTAACAGCTGCCCAGTCAGCAGACCCTTCAGAGGGCTGGGGGTCAGGGACACTAGGGATGAGGGGGGGCTCTTTTGCTGCTTCTGCTCAGTCCAGACAAAGGAACTGTGCTCCCTGGGGACCATGGGGCAGACCAGCACCTGGGGGGCTGCCACCTGCAGGGCTATGCTGAGGAGGTGGCAGCAGCTGCTGTTGTAGCTGGAAGGCGCTGTACAGTGGCGAATGAGTTGTAGGTTCATCACTTCCTTGTAAGGAAGTAATAAAGTTTGGCAAAAAAAAAAAACTGAACTAAAATGGCAGCAATGAGTAATTGTGGACTTCCTGGTAGGCCATCAATTTGATTTCATGCTGTCATTGCTGTGTCTGAAGGCAGTGCCTGGGCTCGGCGGTGGTAGCAGACACAGCAGCAGCTCAGGAAGATGATGGTCCACACCAGCCAGAATCCAACACTGTCCCCAAGAGAGTGAGAAAAGGCTGAACGAGCTGTGCTTTCCTCTGCCTGTGGAGCAGAGGCAGTAACTGGGATCCTGGGATGCCAAGAACTCCCTGGACAAGAACTTACACTAGAATTTGTAACTGCAGCACGGAGGCTGTCCACTGCAGTGTCTCGCGTAGAGATGTAGCTTTGGTTGTTGGTACCCACACTGGCTTTTTTATCCTGAGGGTGCTCGGGTCTGATTGACAGAGGACTAGTTAGTGCCTGGAGGAGCAGAGTACCATGCCACCCAAGAGCCTTCTCCTCTCCATCCCCCTCCTCCTCCTGCCCCTGCCCTGCTCCTCCATCATGGCACCGCCACCCCTCCTCCTTCTCTTCTTCTTCTTCCCTCTGCTTCCTTCTTCCCTCAAGAATCTATTTTCAACAAAAGAAGGGGAAAACAATGAGTTCACATGTGCCACGCTGTGTCCAGAAGAAACTGGTGTCTTATACTTATGCACCACCTTTGACTGGACAACTCTGACCAACTCTAAAGAGAACTTCTCATGCCTGGTGTCAGGATTGTTGGTAGAAGATCTTTGGCTCTTGGAGGAAGCGTTTTTCAGCCCAGATGGGATATTTTACTTTAAACTGTATATGTATCTTTATATATCAACGTAAGTGTATTATAGGTAGATGGCTAATGGTGTGATTCCTTATGACTTTTTAGACATCCTTACTGTTATTTGACCCTGATCACTCTGTCTCCAGTTTTCCCAGCACCATTTGTTGAAGAAGCTGGGGGGGGGGGTTTCCAGCTTATTTTTTTTGGCATCTTTGTCAAATATTAAATGACTGAAATTAGGGGTGCTTGTGTTTGGGTCTTTGATTTTGCGTTTCTCATCTGTTTTCCTCCTGTGGTTCTGTAATATATCCTGAGAACTAGAACGGCACTCCCTACAGCATTGTCCTTTTTGCTCAGGGTTGTTTGGCCATCTAGATCTTTTGTGGTTCTGTAAGAATTTTTAGGGTAAATTTTCATATTTCTGTGAAGAGTGAGATGGAGACTTAGAACGAGAGTGCACTGAAACTCTAAACAGCTTTGGGTAACATCACCATTTTCACAATAGTAATTCTACCAATCCACGTGCAGTGGGATGTGCTTCCATTTTCCAGTATGTTTCTTTTTTCACAGGTTTAAGGTTTTCATTTGTAAAGGTATTTTAATCTCCTTAGTTAGATCTATTTCTAGATATTTTATTTTCTTTGATGCTATTGTGAATGAGAGTATGTCTGTGATCTCTTTCTACATTGTTTATTGGTGATTGTATTAGTTAGGGGTTTACTGCTGTGAACAGACACCATGGCCAAGGCAACTCTTATAAGGACAACATTTAATTGGGGCTGGCTTACAGATTCAGAGGTTCAGTCCATTATCATCAAGACAGGAGCATGGCAGCATCCAGGCAGGCATGGTGCAGGAGGAGCTGAGAGTTCTACATCTTCATCTGAAGGCTGCTAGCAGAAGACTGGCTTCCAGGCAGCTAGGAGGAGGATCTTAAAGCCCACACCCACAGTGACACACTTCCTCCAACAAGGTCATACCTACTAATAGTGCCATTCCCAGGGCCAAGCATATACAAACCATCACAATGGTGTATAGAAAAGCTATTGATTTGTGCAACTTTACTCTGTATCCTGTCAAATTAATGAATTTGTTCATGGTTTCTAGAAGTTTTCTGGTAGAGTTTTTGAATCTCTTATATGTAATACCATGTCATCTGCACATAGGGACAGTCTGACTTATTGCTCCAGTTAGTGCTTTGACCACGGTATTGAACAGGAGTGGGCATAGTGGACACCCCCCTCTTTTACAGGATGCTAGTGGGATTGCTTCAAGTTTGTGCTCTATTTAGGATGATGTTGGTTGTAGGTTTCTCATATTTAGCTCTTATTGTGTTGAGGTATGTTTCCTCTAGTTCTGTTTTATCCAGGACTTTTATCAAGAGAGCATGTTGGATTTTGTCAAAGGCTTTTCTACCATTGATTGAGATGATCATGTGATTTTTGTTTTATCTCCACTTATATGGTTTATTACACTTATGACTTGAATTTCAGGGATAAAGCCAATGTTATCATTGTGGGTAATCATGTTTATGTATGTGTGTATTCTACTTGCAAGTATTTTATTAGGCACTTAGAACTTATAGTCATCAGGGTCATTGGCCTGTTTTCTTTTTAAATTGTATCTATACCTGGCTTGGTTTTAGAGTGATACTGCCTTCATAGAAGGTGTTTGGGAGCTTATGCGCTCTCTCTCTCTCTCTCTCTCTCTCTCTCTCTCTCTCTCTCTCTCCCTCCTCCCTCTCCCTCTCCTCTCTTCCTCCCTATCTCTCCCTCTCCCTCCCTCTCCTTCTGTCTCCTTCCCTTTCCCTCTCTCTCTCTCCCTCTCTCTCCATCTCCCTCTCTCTCTCTCCTTCTCCTCTCTCTCCCTCCCTCTCTCTCTCCTCTCTCTCTCTCTCTCTCTTCTCTCTCTCTCTGGCATCTGTTATTTATTTATTATTTACTTCTTTATGTATTTGCTTGTTTGTTTGAAAAGCTGAAGATGGGTTGCCTGGAGATCTCCTTTGCAGACCTTGGAATCCACCTGGACCTGGGCATTTTTTTTTTAACTGGAAGCCTTTTCATTACTGTTTCAATCTCATTTGCTAGGGTCTGTTTAGATTGTTTTCTTCTTTCTTTAATTTTGGTAATTTAGCTGAATCTAGAATTCATCCATTTCTTTTAGGATTTTCAACTTAATGAATTAATGGTTTTTAAAGTATTCCTTTTTATAATATTCTGAACTTCTTTATTAGTGTTTGTTGTACTTTCCCCTGCTCGATCCTGATTCTGTTCATTTGGGTCCTGTCTTTCACTTAGTTGGGCCAACAGGCTGCCAATCTTGTCTTGATTCTGTGCACTGTTTTCTAGTTTATTGATTTCTGCTCTGGTTTTTATTACTTCTTGCAGTTTTGGATTTGGTTTGGTTTGGTTTGTCCAACTTTTTAATTGTTTCATTAATTCATTTATTTGTGCTCTTTCTGATAGTTGAGGTTTTATTTATCATTATAAGTGGTTTTCAACCTTTCTAATGCTGCAAGCCTTTAATATGGTTCCTCAGGTTGTGGTGACTCCAACTATAAAATCAATTTCGTTGCTACTTCGTAAATGTAATGTTGGCACTATTATGAATTGTAATATAAATACCTGTGTTTTCCAATGGTCTTCAGGGGTCACAACCCACAGATTGAGAACTACTGGCCTATATTATCCAGTGATTTAAAGGACTCAAGACTGTGCCCCAAAATTCATCCCCTGAACACACGAGTAATAATTCCCCCAGCAAATACAACTCCATAAATCCTTACATTATGACACAAAGAAATGGGGAACTTGTTTACTCATTTGCTGTATTTTTCACAAGAACATCAATGTCACAGTAAAACAGGTTCAAACACACAATTACACATATGTTTAAAGTCTACTCAGATAAGGTACACGGATGTAACAGTAACATTTACAATTCATTGGCAGTTAATTCAGTAACAATGAAGGTGGCCACATTCTCTGAAGGTTATTTCTGGTTAATGCTATCTAAATAGCATCCACACTGAAAACTCAAGTTCTCATTTTATAACCTCCAGAAAATGAGTGCGGGGACAAGGACAAGTAACAAGGGGAAAGGGCGTTAATAACTTAACACAAACTATCACGAAGTTTGTTTCTAGCGCTGACAAAGCGGGACATTTTACTAAAGTAACTGACAGTGACATAAAATTCCCACCAGGCACTTCACTTCTTCACTCACCCAACCCCCAACATGAAAGACTTCCGACTTCTGGCAGTCCATTGCACATAAAGGTAAGGACATACAAGAAAGAACAGCATAAACAACAGAGTTGGTTTGTTTTTCAAGTCAAGCTGGCCAAAAGTCCCTCGTTCAAGTCCCAAATTTGCTCTTTAGTTAATGGGTGTGACCTTGAACCAGTCATTCAACCACGAAATTCCTCTTCTTCCAGGCTCACTGGTGCAAGTCATCTGTCCCAAAACACTGGAATGTCAGTTTCTTTTTGAATACAGTAAATATTAAC
This sequence comes from Mastomys natalensis, assembly GCA_021653895.1. Classification (NCBI taxonomy): domain Eukaryota; kingdom Metazoa; phylum Chordata; class Mammalia; order Rodentia; family Muridae; genus Mastomys; species Mastomys natalensis. Next base: position 41,980 of record JAJTUV010003244.1, read on the forward strand.
AGGACTTATCTCACAGCATCAAATGGAGGAACCCATGAGATTTGTATATATAAAGCTCTGGTACAGTGACTGATCATGGTACATGCTTATTTGTAAGTTATTGGCACTAACTAGCAGCGATCAAACCTGAAAACAGTTTGAAAACTTTTCAAACATTGGTATGTAAAGCTGTTACCCACCAAATAGAAATTGCTCAAGTATGCATATATTTATTCCACAGATATCTAATAGTTTCTATATCGGGATTTGCTAATGCAATAAATGAATCCTGAATTGTGGAAACAGACCTAATCTACTACAAGGCATTCAGCAGACTCCAAGCTTTTCTACTTCAAAACAGGCCTTAAGCACGGGGGCCGACTGGCTGCCCAGTCTCCCTTCAAGCGACCCCGGGCTGTCAGGGAATCCCACTCCTCCTTGCACAAGGGGAGGTCAGAGACAGCCTCGGGAAGGGGGGCGGGGAGCAGGGGCGGGGTGGGGGTGGGGAACTCGCATCCCTGGGCCTAGTCATCCAGATCCACCTCAAGCACGATGGACCCTGGCAGCTGGTTGATGTCTAGGGGTTCAGGGGGCGAATCCCTAAGAAACTGCAGGGATCGGGGAGCCTCTGACAGTCCGCGTTGCGGCTCTCAGCCTGATGCTGGGCGGACCACGCTTTGATGCTTCCAGCCCGGAGAGTGTCCCCGGTGGCTTCAATGAAGGAACACTCTGAAGCAGGAGAGGTGGGCCTGGAGCCGATCACTGGCAGGGGCTGCTCTGGGGCCTGGCAGTAGCCAGCATCCAGTGGCTGCAGCAGCAAGCCACCTCCCCCAACAGGTCCTCCGCCACCGCTGCCGCCGCCGCCGCCGCCGCCGCCGCCGCAGCGCGGCTGGTTGCAGTAGGTGTACTCGGGAGGCTCGTCGTCCTTCCAGTTGCACACGAGGTCGGGGGCCAAGGGATGCTCGTTCTGTGGCGGCATCCCCTGGAAGAGCTGCACGGCGGCCGGCGGCCCCAGAAAGCGCAACGGCCCCATGCTGGCCACGAAGAGGCTTCGGCCCTGCTGCTCCCAGGCGGCGGCGGCGGCCAGCCCCAGCTCCTTACAACGGGTGGCGGGCGACGAGGCCGTGGAGGCAGCGGCGGCGGCGGCCGACGACAGCAGGAAACGGCGGGCCGCCGCGGCGCAATCTTCGGCCGCCAAGGCCGCGTAGCGCGGCTCTAGGTGCTGCAAGGGGGAGGTGGCGTAGGCCCCGTCCCGCGGCAGCGGCGGCGACAGCGGCGGCTCCTCCTCTGGGCCGGCGGGGGCGGGCCCGCTGGGGCTGTGCACGATGAAGCACAGCATGCAGGGCCCGCGGAAGAAGCAGTCCCGGTTGCGGGCCGCCGCCGCGGGCTGTGGGGACGACTTGGTCGGCGTCCGGCCCGGCAGCCTAATGAGAGGGCGTCGGCGGCGACACCAGCTGCAGCAACGAGACTTCTTCTGGCTCGCACGGTTCCGAGGTTCCTTCGACAGAAGGTGGCCCATATAGACGGCCCTAGGACGGCTAGCCCGAGAGAATGGGAGGGAGGCCCGAGAGGCAGGCTCCGATGGCCGGGCAGGCCGCTGGCTGACTGGGCCTCTGGCCGCCGCGAGCTGCTCCGCGTTGCGCACCTGGCACCCTCGACGACCTGGTGGGCGTCAGCTGCGGGCTACCTAGGCGGCCAGATGCGGGCTACATACTTTGGGCCGGAAGCCTGGAGAAAGATGGGCCCGAGCTGTGGGGACTCGAGGGAGGAAGCGAGTCGGGTCTCGCTAGGCCTCTCGCTTCGGTCAGTCTGCGCGGTGGTGGGGGCAATGGCAGTCTTGCTCAGACCACTTTATGCTGCAGCTCCGCCAACGGCGCGTGTGCCTGCGACACAACAGGAGCCGCAGGAGCACACCACCCACTCCAAGAGGGGGCGGAGCCGGCCTTGGGGGCGCGCCGGAGGGGGGGTGAAGGAGGGAGGGTGGGTGCGGGGGGGAGGAGGTGGGGGGGTGCAGAGAGATGGCTCACCTGGTTGGGTTGCCAGCCTGACAAAAGGCAAGCTACCCTCCCAGACCCCTGCTCAGAGGTTCCTTAGGGGCCTGAAGCCCATGCCTCTCCTGAGGTGGGCCTTTTTTTCTCATTTTTCTTTTTAATGTAGGAACTTAGAGCTATAATTTTTTTCCTCTAGGGCTACTTTCACAGTGCATCTCAGAGGTTTCATGTTGTGTTTTCCTCTAGTTCCAGAAATGTTCTGCTTCTTTTTTGGTTTCTTCTTTGACCCATTCATCATTCAATACTGTGTTGTTGAATCTCCATGAGTTTGTGTATTTACTGGAGATTTGTCTGCTGTCAGTTTTAAGTTGTGGTGCATTATGATCAGATAGGATGCTCAGTGTCGTTTTAATCTTCCTGAAATTAGAGATTTCTCTTGTATCCCAGGATGTAGTCTGTTTTGGAAACCCATCCTTTTGCTGCTGAGAAGAATGTGTGTCCTTTGGTGTTTGTGTGGAATATTCTGTAGTCCATTTGATGGATGATGCCATCTAATTCTCATGATTCTCTGCCTACTGTTTGTCCAGGTGACTTGTCTATTGGAGAAACTAGGTCACTGAACTCACATAGAATTAACAGGTTGGTGCTAGTGTGTGTCACTAGAACATTTTTAAATGAAATTGGGTGCGCCAGTGTTTGCTGCATATATGTTTAGGATAGTACTGTCTTCTCGCTTAATTGTTCTCTTGGTAAGACTTAAGTGTCCTTCTTTATCTCTTCGCATTAACTTTACTTGGAAGTCTATTCTGACATATATTACAACAGCAATGCCAGTTGCTCCTTTGTCCCTATCTCATTTGACTGGAGTAGCTTCATCCATCTTTTTACTCTAAGGCAGTGTCTGGTATCTATCTTTAAAACGTAAGGTGTGTTTCTTGTAGGCAACAGGTAGATGGATTTTGTTCCTTGATCCATTAAGCCAGCATGTTGTTTAATTGGAGAATTGAGGTCATTGATATTTAAAGTTAATATTTAAAAGTCTGTGCTGACTGGAGCCGTTATGTTGTTGATTTTTGGTGGTATTGTGTTCTTGGTACTTTGTGCTTTTGTGATGATGGCTTTGTATTTCTTTCAAGTCTCTTAGCTCCGCTCATTTCTTTCTGCAGCCTGAAATACAGCTTCCTGTATTTTGTTTAGGCATTGTTTGTGAGATATAAAATTTTAGGCTGTTTACAGCGCAGGACATTTTTCTTTCTTTCAGCTAAGGCAGATAGTTTCACTGGGCAATTAGTCTAGGTTGTCATTGTGTGGACTTTTTAGCATCCATACTGCATTGTTCCAAGATCTTCTGGCTTTCTAAGTTTCCACTGAGAAATCGTTTGTTATTCTAATAGGTTTTCCTTTTTGTGACTTGATACCTTTCTTTTGCAGCTTTCAATATACTTTCTTTGTTCTGTATACTTAGTGTCTTAACTAGCATGTGTTGTGAGTATTTCTGGTCTGGTCTATCTGGTGTTCAGTGTGCTTCTTCTATTTGTATAGGTGTGTCTTTACTTAGTTTGGGAACTTATTCTGTGACGCAGATGTGATTGAAAGAGGGGACCACGTTCCGACCCAGCAAACAGAACTGAAAAGCTTTGGCCACATGGTTCTGGCTTTAGAGTCAAGGATACAAGAAAGGAGTTATGGACTCTCCCTCTCTGACAAAGGAAAGCCACTGAGAGCAGGCTTGTCTCAGTGGTGTCCCTGCATTGAAGCCTGATGAGCCATTACATGCCGCTGTGAAGGTAAAACCTGGATTGTGTTGGAAACCCCAAGGTGTTAGAAATGTCGGAGTCATAGGATAAGTGCCAAGGAGAGCTGCAGACTGGGTGTGGAATCAGCCCAAGAGAGAGAAATGTGTTGCAGTCAACAAAGCTGAGAGCATCTGGAGGTCTGAAGAGTGCTTTGACATCATACATGGAGATGCAGAATTTGGTATTTGCCCTGTTGCTTTTTAGTTTTGCTTTGGTCCAGTATTTCCTCACTCTGCTCCCTTTCCTCCCTTTTAGATTAGTAGACTGGGATCTCTACATGAAGAAGAGGGGCAGAAGGAAAGCTGAAAGACAGACGTGAGACATGTGCTCCTGTGGTAAGTAGTTAGAGGTAGTAAAGTTGTAGTTATGGGTCCAGTGCACCTCTCTGGAAAGGTTGCAGGGATGAGTGGATTTGGCAGTACATCTAATGTCTCTAGCTAGAAAAGGAACCACATGTGCTTGGGAGTATAGGTCCAGTGGGTGGGGGTAGATGAAGTTGGCAGCTTGACTATGTATGGAGAATGGAGGGCTCAGTTGGGGCAGGGGCAGGGGTAGATGGAGTTAGCAATACAAATTTGAGCTCTGTTCTTGAAGGGGAACAGTAGCACATGCACAGGACACATCTGTCGAGATCTTTAATGAACTGTCATATTTCCTATGCAGGTGGTCATGTCACTTTAAAAAAAGATCTAGTTCTTTTTATTTTATGTATAAGAATAATTTGCCTGCATGTATATATGTGTACCATGTGTGTGCAGAGCCAGCAGAGTCGAGAAGAGGAAATCACAACGTTAGAAGTAAAGTGAAACACCAGGTGAGCTGCCATGTGAGTTCTGGAAACCAAACCCAGGTCCTTTGTAAGAGCAGTGTGTACCCTTAACCACAGAACCGCCCCTTCATCCACTGATCTTGTCACTTTTTTTTGATCTTGTCACTTTTAACTGTAGTATTATTTTTGTAGTCCTAGGGATCTGTCCCAGGACCTGGCCCATGATAAGAAAGGGAATCACAAATACAGGATTCTGACATCGTAAAAGGAGGTATGTTGCTGCTGTTTTATATATTTTCTTGTGACATACATATATATGTATATACATACATAATGTGTTTTAATCATGGCTATGTACAATCACTATGTTGTAACCCCTCCCACTCCTCCTGAGGTCAGTGATGTTTGTAACTACTCTTCTTTCTATTTTCACGAGTTTGGGACTGTTTGTTTGTTTGTTTTTGTCTTGTTTTTGTCAAACTATAACTTTAATTATGGTTACCTAGAGGAGCATGCGTGGTGGGGGTTATTTAACAGATCCCCACCTGCCCATGTACTTTCATCACCATCACTACCAAACACCCTGCTCCCTCTCACTACTCCTGATCCCGATACTCTGGTACAACCTACCCAACCCCAGTATCTTAGAATTTCACTGCTGTGAACAGACGCCATGACAAGGCAATTCTTATAAAGGATAACATTCAATTGGGGCTGGCTTACAGGTTCAAAGGTTCAGTCCATCATCATCAAGGTGGGAACATGGCAGCATCCAGGAAGGCATGGTGCAGGGGGAGCCAAGAGTTCTACATCTTCATCTGAAGGCTTCTAGCAGAATATTCATTTCCAGGCAGCTAGGATGAGGGTCTTAAAGCCCACACCCACAGTGACACACCTACTCCAACAAGGCCACACCTACTCCAACAAGGCCACACCTCCTAATAGTACCACTCCCTGGGACAAGCATAGATAAAGCATCACATTCCACTCCCTGGACCCCATAGGCTTGTTCTAACACATGAGTCTATGGGGCCATGCCTAGCCATAGCACAATGCAAAATACATTTAATTCAACTTCCAAAGCCCCCATAGTCTATAGCAGTCTCAACAAAGTTAAAAGTCCAAAGTTCAAAGTCTCTTCTGACATTCATCACAATCACTTAACTGTAATCCCCAAAGCAAGACAGGAAACCAGCTGGGAAAACTCCAAACTCTGCATTTCCATGTCTGATGTCAAAGACATCTTCAGATCTCAAACTCCCTTTTCATCTTTGTTAACTGCAACAAACTTCTTTCTCCTGGGCTGGTTCCACTCCCTGTTAGCAGCTTTCCTCAGCAGATAGCCTATGGCTCCAGCATCTGGAACATCTTGGGGTCTCCAAGGCAATGTAAATGTTATAGTTTCTTGTTCCAGTGTCTGGAATCCACACATGATCTTCTGGGCTCCTCCAAAGGGCTGGTATCACTTCTCAAGCTCTGCCCTCTGTAGCACTCTAACCCAGGTTGATCCACTCCACTGCTGCTGCTGTTCTTGGTGATCATCCATGGTACTGGTGTCTATGATACACTGAGGTCTTATGCTTCAACTAGGCTTTACCAGTAATCATAGGCTCTCTTCATAGTTCCAAGCCTCAAATCCATTGTGTGACCCCTTCAGTCCTGGGCCATCAACTGCAACTGAGGCTGCATCTTCACTAATGGCCTTCCATGGCCTCTCACAGTGCCAAGCCTCAGCTGCTCTTCATGACCCCTTCATGCCTTCAAAACTAGTACCACCTGTGTTACTCTTACACCTTACCAAGTACAGCTGCAGCAGGAAGTACAACCTTGGCTATCTCTGAAACACAGCTTCTTTGTGCTCTCAGAAAACACTTCCCAGAAGATTTCACCTCAGTGATGCTGGTCTCCTCTTAATCACTGCTCATTTCCTAGCTCCAGCTAACCAGCACCAATTGTCCTAGTAGTCTCCTTCTCTTCTTAACCATAAAGCCAGAGCTACAATGACAAAAAGCAGCAACATTCTTCACTAAAATACCACAAAAACAGTCTCTAGGCCAAATTCTGAAATTCTTCTCCACTGATCTGTCTTGGGTCATGTCAGCACAGTTCAAATCACTCTCAGTAACAAAGTCTTTTATATTCCTACTAGGATAGCCCATTAAGCCCCACGTAAAGCATTCTACTGCTTTCCAAATCCAAAGTCTCAAAATCCACATTCTTCTATACAAAAACATGATCAGACCTATCACAGCAATACCACACTCCTGGTATCAACTTCTGTCTTAGGGTTTTACTGATGTGAACAGACTCCATGACCAAGGCAAGTCTTATAATATTTAATTGGGGCTGGCTTACAGGTTCAGAGGTTCAGTCCATGATCATCCAGGCAGGAGCATGGCAACTTCCAGACAGACATGGTGCAGGAGGAGCTGAGAGTTCTACATCTTCATCTGAAGGCTGGTAGCAAAATACTGGGTTCCAGGGAGCTAGGATGAGGGTCTTAAAACCCACACACTCAGTGACACACCTATTCCAACAGAGCCACACCTACTCCAATAGGGCCACACCTACTCCAACAGGGCCACACCTTCTAATAGTGCCACTCCTTGTGCCGAGTATATACAAACGATCACACCCAGGTAGTGTCTCTTCTATCTTCAGGATATATTTGGTCAACACATTATTTTCATTTCTTTCCTATAGAAGCATTGCTAAGGGATTAAAACCAGAATCATGGGTACCTTAGAAGTGGCTTCACCACAGAAGGAAATTTTCCTCACCTCTGAAAGCATTAATTACCTAGAGATCCTTCTTAGGGAGGAGTGGGGTTTCACAAGCCCCTCTCCCTAGCAACTATTACCTGTCTACCAATCCTCAGGAATGGGAGAGATGCTCATAAGCATTCTGCCGTCTCCATGACAGATTATGAAGGCCCAGTCTTCTGGAGGTAGTAACAGCTGCTAAGACTTCAGGCATGAAAAGGCTATGTCATGTTCTAGAGACTTGAGTTCACACCTCTCCACCCTCTCACCTGCCTCTTACATTCTTTACTTTCTTCCATGGAGTTGCCTGGCCCATGGAGGGGAGATGTATGCCTCATTTATGGCTATGAATTCCAAAATCAGATATTCTTAACACTTTGGCCAGTTAAGAATCTCTGCAGTAACCGCTATCAGATACTTCTCTGGCAAAATCCAATAGCAGCACTAACTTATGGCCATAAAAATAAATAATCTGAAGAAAATTTGGCCTTATACCCAAATTTGTCATTATAGTGTACTAAAATACACAAAAGTAAACACCCAAATCAGGCCATGGGACTTTTCCTGATTGTTTGTTGTCATTATCAATGAATTAAGAGTTTTGATCCCAGTCATAATGTTTACTGCTACCACCATCTCCTCTTGACATTCGGCCCTTCTTGCCACCATTGGGATGCTGTATATTTGCTAATAACTAATAGACACTGCTAAACTTGCTAAACCTCAGGGATGATGCTAAAATGCACAAATAGCTTCTCACTAAAAGAATTATCCAGGCCACACCAGCTATCACCCAGAGATTCAGAAATTCTGCCTTGGAAGTAGGTACATCCACATAGGTACTCCGCTAATATATAGATTTATGCAAGCTATAGGATGATGTAACAGAGCAGGGAACATATAAATTTCACCTTTTAACACACCCTGTAATAGCTCTATGGATTCCTTTGTTTCTTGAAATATTTCCACTGTATTCATTATGTTCAGTCCCTCTCATTCCAAGAGACACTGAACTTGTTATTGTCAGTTCTACAGGGTTCTTCCCAAAGCTGTTTTGCTCATCATTTGTACCTACTGGGTAAAATTGGTGAGTTGGAACCAGATTCTCTAAGAGGAGTGTCTGTGGGACAGGTCTGATCCAGACACTCTAAGAATGAGGGGTGAAGAGCATCCGGGCGGAGCCTCTGAAGATGAGAGGAACGAAGAGCCCAATTTACCAGGCTCTACACTTCAAACAACTCAGCATGCAGTAACTGTGCTTTGCATTTCCTCATACCGACAGTTTCTTCAGTACTTGGAGCCATAAGCTGAGGATATAGCTCAGCACTGGGGCCTGACACTCTGGTCCAAATGATGTGTTAAAGAGGCTGAGTGAATTTGGACCTTACAAAAGCAGCCCATGCCAGCCAGTCCAACAAGCACAGTACCCTTTAAGGCTGGCATCCACACTCAGATTCAGTGTCTTTTCCAGGTGGATGTGTACCTACTGAGTATCCTCCAGGAAACAAAATTCAGGTGCAAGCACAGATTGAATTCTGAATAACTTGGATGCAGAACTTCCAAATGTCTCAGATGGCACTTGGATCATATAAGTTATATTCATTGTGTATTTGATATTTTCATAAATAGTTAGTATTTTGGGATTCCTAATGTATTCAGAACAAATCATATACATTTTAATTCCTATAGGCACATATGAAGAACATTTAAATATCCATAAATGAGTTGAGCTATGGGTGGTATTCTTCCATTCTGTGTGAGTGTAATACAAAATGGTTAAGGACATATTTTCAGAACCCTAGAACACAAAGTCCATCCCACAGACCTCTGAGCATGCTACTGCAGCTGAGAAGCATTAGTCTGCCATTATTGTCATTTGCCTTGGGAGTGATCTTCAGTACTTGACATGTGTGATTTTTCTGATGGCCATTCAGTGAGTGTTAGTGTGACAGATGACACAGTAAAGGCACTTCTAGGGAGGGACAAAAATAGCCAGGTTCCAACTTCCATTCATGGATCCCAGTTTCCCTTAAATATAAGTTTTCTTCCTGCAACAGAGGACCACTGATTCTGCTTCAAAAGTAGACTATTTTCTCTTCACATTTCATTCTCAGGACTCTGTTTCCTTGATGTGTTAAGGCAGCATGCAAACTAATGGGTTTCATAATGACATATTCCCATATTCTTGGCTTTTAATCAGTCTAAGTTCCAATCACTTTGTCCCACTCCCTATCCTCATTTTCCTAGTCCCCTTCTTTCTCCCTGATTGTCCCTGTTATTACTTTCCTGTTCCCTGTATACAAAGAGTTATTCTTTGTACCTCTTTAAGGACTCCACCTTCCATCTTATGATACCCTTTCTAGTTTCATGTCCCCCCAATACAAAATTAAATAAGAACACAAATTTAAACATGGTTATTCATTTGGAGTTAACCCTGAACCATCTGTCTTTCTGCATTTGGTTTGCTTTGTTGAACACATCCATTTATTAGCACCTCTGATCCCTCTCTGCATCCTCACATAGTGCTGAGGCAGAGGTCTCTTGTCTCTTCCCTCTCCACAGTTCTATTCATCAGAGCCATATCCATAGGAACCCACATTACCTCCATCATTCCTAGGAGAGGTTCATGGGGCATTATGGCTCCTACATACAAATGGTATGTGAAATGGGCATATGACACAGCTCACCTCATAGCATCAGCCATGGAACATTAATAAGTCTAGACCTGACTACAACCTTTATCATACCAACACAGGTTATGTGTCCCTTGTCTGTAGTGGCCCAGAACACTAGGTTTTATTTGTACTATCTATGTCCTTCAGATATAAGCCTTAATTCTGCTATTCCGTAAGCTCTTCTGCCTTTGCTGCCATTCAGGTCTGACCTTGGACTTGGCTCTGTTAAGTATATACTTCATCATCTATTCATGTTCATATAAAATCCTAAATCTCTGTCAGTGCATCTTATTTTTCTAGAGTGGTACCTTGTCCCCTGTTGTATATGTTAGTCAATCTTCACTATTGAGCCATATCCCAGGCTAAGGAGAAGTATTCTTTTTTTAAAAAAATTATTATTATTCATTTTAATGTCTATGAGCACACCGTCGCTGTCTTCATACACACCAGAAGAGGGCATCGGATCCCATTACAGATAGTTGTGAGCCACCATGTGGTTGCTGGGAATTGAACTCAGGACCTCTGGAAGAGCAGTCAGTGTTCTTAACTGCTGAGCCATCTCTCCAGCCCCCAAGAAGTATTCTTTATTGTGAGTTTTGGTGAGTACTGCTCACAACACTTTCCCTGTGATGACTCTACTCTCTTCCTTAACTTGTCTCTCTGTTGCTCCCTAAATTCTGTTCTAGGGACCTAAGTCAATTATAAAATCACTTAGAAATGTATTCAGTCACACCATGTATGGTAGTCTACTCTTGTAAGCCCAGTACTCCAGAGGTTGGAGCACAAATATCACAATTGGGCTATAAAGTGAGTTCCAGTGTTGCCTGGGATATATGATTAGAACATGTTTCAGTAAACAAAATAAACAAAAAGAAGAAGATATTTATTATAGCCCAGGAGAGGCTATGATCCTGACTACTTGGAAGTTGACAGAGGGCAATTGCAAACTTGATGCCAGCCTGGGTGATTTAGTGAAAATTCATCTGAAAATGACACTGAGTGTGTATGTTAATTTTGATAGTCTGAGTATTTCAGAAAAGTCTAGGACATAATAGTAAAAGTTCCACTTAGGGGCCTGGAGAGATGGCTCAGTGGTTAAGAGCACTGACTGCTCTTCCAGTGGTCCTGAGTTCAATTCCCAGCAACCACATGGTGGCTGACAACCATCTGTAATGGGGTCTGATGCCCTCTTCTGGTGTGTCTGAAGACAGCAATGGTAAATACATAAAATGAAAGTAAATAAATAAAAAGTAAATAAAATAAATAAAAAGTTCCACTTTTCCCCGTGTGTGAGGACACTTATGAAAGTAATTATGGGGACCAGGCAGTGGTGGCTCACGCCTTTAATCCCAGCACTTGGGAGGCAGAGGCAGGTGGATTTCTGAGTTCGAGGCCAGCCTGGTCTACAGAGTGAGTTCCAAGACAGTCAGGGCTACACAGAGAAACCCTGTCTCGAAAACCAAAAAAAAAAAAAAAAAAAAAAAGGTAATTATGTTGTGGGATCTGTCGTCTAATCACTAAGTGAATCTGTTGGAGATGTCACATGGTATTGGTAGCTATGTGAGAGGCAAGATTTTTTGAGGAATTAGCTCATTAAAACCATGTACTTGAGTCTGTTTCTTGCCTTGGGCCCTTCTTATATTCCTTTTTGGCCACCCTGATCCAAGATGAAGGGAGGAGCAGCCGCTCCTGTATGCTGCATGTATAGAAAAGGCATCCATCAACTGAAGCCACTGAAACTGGAAGCCCAGAGGAATCTTTCTGCCTTTACTTCTTTCAGTATTTTGTCAGCAATGAAGCAGTAACTACTAGTCTAGTGCAGCTCAGTGGTAGAGCCCTTGCCTCGCATGGAGGAGGACCTGGCTTCAATCCCTAAAATCAGACATTACAACTTACTCCCAAAAAGCTAAAATTAGAGGGTGAAAAAATAACTTTTGATCTTCATAGAAGTGAGCATCTGTCTACACCAAGCCTCAGGCTCTTTGGTAGATGAAGGTCCCATGTGTTGTCAAGCAAAGCCAGATTCTCCCACATCACAGAATTTGGATTTGTCACCTGTGTGCAGACAGGGAAGGAAGCGTGTACTAACCGAAAACTGAAATGAGATAGTTGTAACTAGACACATTTCTAGTGTAGCATGGCAAGTAACAGGTAACCCTAGTGATGACTTGTATATGTGTGTGCAAGACACATGTTAATAGAAACAAATAGATGCCTGCTTGGCAATCCTAGGCAAGGGGAGGCTAGTGTGCTTCAGTACAGGGATGACTGACACATGATGCCTTAGGTAATACAGGGCACACAAACAGCAATATGCATTAGGTATATACCTTGCTGAATGGAATATTGATGGACTTATTATATTTCCAATTTTTTGAGTTATTTTGTGCATGTTTGCATGGATGTGGTGTATTTGTGTGTGTGTGTGTGTGTGTGTGTGTGTTGTGCGCACATGCGTTCAATTGTGAATATCAGAGGACACTGTCAGGGAGCCAGTTCTCTCTGTCCACCATGTAGGTCTTCAGGATTGAACTCAAGTCGACTGGTCTGGCAGCAGGGTCCTTTATCACTGAACCATCGAGCCTGCTTGAAACCTTGGTATTCAACCAGAGTGGTGGTCACACAGTAAGATAGCACTAACAGAGTGCTTAGCATGTACTACCCCAGTGCTGACCAAATGCTTGCCATACAACAAGATCTATGCTTAACAAGTGGCTGGCACAGAAAGAGCAATCCTAGTGGGCTCAGCACAGTGACGATAATAATAGGAAATGTTTGGCACGAAGTAAAAAGATTCCTAACAGAGTGTTTGACACATCCTACAAAATTGCTAAGAGAACAAACACTTGACACATGCTTAACTCAGAACTCTAGTAAACTTTTATAAATAAATAAATAAATATGTATGTGTATATATAGTGCTGATACTTAATCTTTCAAAGCTGTAGCTGTGATCCTGAATTCCCACTACATCCTTCTTCCACCGTGGGCTTATTTCGACTCTCTGTGGTTGAGACAAGAAAGAGAAGGAAGAGAAATGCTAGTGAGTTGCCACCACTTACTCACTGCTCTGTTTCCTCCTGTCCTTCACAGCCTACATGCTTTCCTTCCACCCAGCTTCGGAGCCTCTGCTCCACAAGCAAACCCTCTGCTAGAGGATTCCTCACCTTGTCTTTGAATTCTTTAGCCAGAGGAAGGTATGGCCTATATGTTAACCTGGGATTTAGAAGCCCATAGCATCCTGGCTAGGGAAGGTCTCCAAAGTACCCACCAATGGAGTAAAGGAAGCATGACATATTACTTCATATTACTTCCGGTTCAGTGTTGCACCCCAAAGGACTAGAAGTGGATGATTGGGTAGGGTCCAATAACATATGGGAAGTGTGTGTGTTCTGGGTGTTACGAGATGTGTCAGAGGACCACTTACAGATTCAATAATAATCATCATCATCTTCTTCAGGATCACTAATCTCTTCATATATCACTCGATTCTTCCTCTCTCGCAGCCGGTGGATCCAAGGATTCACCCGAATGGCACCCGATCCTGAAACGTGGAGAAGTTAGAGCTAGGTCATTCAGGGCCTTTTCTCATCAGAAAAGAACAGGACTTGTCCATCCAAAGAGCCCATGGGCCTTTACGTCTGCTGGCTCACAAAGACTGAGATGTGAGCCATACAGCAGTACAGACCAAAGGCCAGTTTGGGTTATACCGCCCAGTGTACTGTCTGGTCCCCTCCTCATCCCTGATCTAGATTTCCTATTTTTATCCTCCATTAGAAGGAGGACCCAGTGACTATTCACTTATATTATATGGATTTCAGAGTTAACTTCAGAGCATGTAAAAGACTTGCCCAGTGTCACATGGCTTTCAGAAGAAGAACAAGTCAAATTATGATTATGTAGACCCATTCTAACATGTGAACTGGTACTGGGTGAGCTCCTCACCCAGAAAGGCCTGGGATTTTCAAGGCCTATGCCAAGCACCTAGAACATGCCAGGAAAACCAGAGTATTGTTTCTCCCATGCTTTCCTCTCATCCACCACCACCGTATTGTCTGTCCCGAAAGCATGTACTTTCTCTTGGGTGTGCTGGTATCTCTGAATCTGAGCCTAGTGCTCCTGGAACACATGTTTGTTTATTCCTCTGCGTGCTGCCTTCTTCAGTGATTTTTAAACACTGAAGCACTTGTTCGGGTTGTCAGTAGCATTTCTGTATTGTCTTAGAGGTTAAGTGTCTTCTCATGTATGGTTCTAAAGGTTATATTAGCATATATTAGTTATATATGTTGTTCCATTCCATTGTGACATTTTACGCATATATCATGCATTTTGATCATGTGTACACCTAATTACTCTCTTGAGTCATACCAATGCTCTTCCTCCCTACCCCTAGATTCCCTGTTATTTCCTCTTGGTTGGCATTAGTGAGACCCAGTGAGTTTAATTAGGCTTACTTATATGTACATTGGGCCTTAGTGGCCTTTCCCCCTGGCAGCTGGCAATTGCCTTCACATCCTCTGAGAGGGGCAGAACCTGGTGAGCCCCTCCTTCCATGGCAGAATGTTGAAGGGCTTGAGTTTTTGCAGGTGTTTTTAAAGGATTTTCATAACATTTTAATCACACTTGACAAAGTATTTCACTTTTTGTAACTAAATAAAAACGAACACAGGTGTTTAAATGGAAAAGGACTGGCCTGAGTAAGCCATGTTTCCAGGGCTACAATGTTTGCCTTTATATTCTTAATAGACTGTCATTTGCGAAAGCAGAAGAGATGTAATTAAGAGTGTGGAGCAAAGAAGATTAGGCAAAGAAAAGCGCTGGAGGAACCCACGGGCTCTGGGAAAGGCAGGTATTCTATGAAATACAAGGCTGCACACAGAAGCTGCTGGTGCATCCGTGGACAGAAAGGAAAGCGTGAATAGAATGAAGGAGACAGTGCTTCAGGCACCATGATGGGGTGTGCAGAGCAACGCAGCAGGGGACGGGGAAGAAAGAAAGGAGATGTAGTGATCTAGGTATCAAAGAACCTCATGCCAGAGGTGGTATCACACAAGATGCTGGTGAGAACACTTCAGGTGGACTTGGGCAAGGTGTCACAGGTACCAAGCCTGCCTGCAACAAGAGAAGTTGGTGGTCACCAATCCTGAGCTACCTTTCATTCAGCTTCCTGAGTCATGCCTGAGGGAGTCTATATGTACAACTAAAAGAACATTGTTTTTGAGCTCAGAAACAGAATTCATTGCCTTTTATTGCATATTTACATTTTTATTTCTGTGTATGTCTCTGTGTATGTGGAGCATGTATGTGGGTATGCCTGTGGAGGAAGCACTGTGTCAGATCCTCCAGAACTGGCATGTCAGATAATAGTGAGTACCTACATACTTGCTGTCAGGATCTCGTCACGCGTTCAGTCCTTAGGTGTGTCCTCACTGCCCACTAGTGTCAGCTCCCAGAACTCTCTCTACACTAGACTGGACCCTGCAACTCTGGAAACCCCCATTCCATAAAAAGTCAGGTGCCTCTGAGGGTTCCTCTGGCTTGGGGCTGTGGGGCAGACAGTTCTCAGGTATAGATATGTCCTAAAGTTGACCATAGTGGAAGAGGTACACCATGAATTCCTGTCATTTCTAGCGAGAAGAGTGCATTGGCCCTTCACAGAGCAGAAGCCAGCTGGCAATCCCTACATGGAAAGTGAGTGTCAGGATGAAGAATGTGCAGACTCAGTGAGAGAGTACTAACAGAAGCATCACCTGGGCTTCAGGAATGAAAGATGACACGGCTGCACTTCAGTAGTTTGGGTACAGATTAGTGAGCTAGTGGAACTGCTCTTGGGCCAATAATTTAGCACAGTTGTGGCAATCGTCATTATCAGTACTCTAATTATTAAAATGTTCTAATTGAAGAAGCACAGGTCTGGTACTGCAAGTCCGAGTAAGAACTTGTGGTTGCACAATCCCCACAGGAAAACCCATTATTATGATTTTGCTAAATGAATGCAGCACAAACTGTCTTCTAAATTCACATGTCTCTACCCATAGGTAAACGAGCTCTCAGACAGCATCCGAGAAGTTGTTTCGTACAGTGAGTGGTGGCTAATGCAGAAACTCCCATCTGCTTAGACTGCACAAAGTAAGTGTGTATGAATTGCCCAACTAAACATCATACGTCACACACCTTCCTCCCAAGCTCAAGTTCCATCCCAGAAATGGGGGAATCGAGAGATTTTAAGAGGCAGAAGACATTTGGACCAGAGCAATGTAGTGAGTGTTTGAGGGACATGACACGGTTGTTAAACTCATGAACACACAGTAGGCGTCTTTGCTCCCATGAGACCTGCACAAAATCAAGCCTGCCAGCACTCTAGCACAGAGTGAGTAGGAACTCCTGTGAGGAGCTCTTAACAGTGGGTGGCTTTTATGGGAGGGAGAGTCAGTTTTCTTTAAGAGTATAGCCCTTGGTAGGTCAACCATACTCTAATGGATGGTTCTACATCCCACAGTACGTAGATAGCACAAATTGGGCTGGGTTTTTTGTTTTTTTTGTTTTAACAACAAAAAAAAAAGGTATGGATATTGGAGAAAAACAGCTAGGAAAGATGTTTTATATTCATTAGATGTGTGAATGCGATTAAAATACATTATATAAAAGCCTCAAAGAATTAAATAAATACCACATTGATAAACAATACATTATGTTAAGGACTAGGAATCAGATTGCAGCCAACCTGCCAAGTTGGAACCATCCTCTCCAGAGGCAAGTCTTCCTTTGATGTTACGAATACTTATTGTCACTGATGCCAGCTTTAAAAGAGAATCAGAGATAAGGCATTTTAGCAAATAGCAATCTACAGAGGGCATTTCTGCTACTTGATTTAGGGTGTTCTAATTTGCTGGATAATATTGAGGACAGGACCTGACAAATAAATACGCACACCAAAATTAATCAGACCCAAAGATTCAATGACTTTCCATATAGTTAGAATTGGCATTTGAAACAGCACGTGAAGCTTCACATTAAAATTTGCACTGTAAGCATCAAATATAAATTTATGTACTTATCCCCACCAAAAAGAAAACTATCCCCAACAATGTGGACATGAACTGAGGGACAAACAGGATGTACTCCTACAGAAAGAGGTGATACTCGCCTTCATCCGTTTTCTCTGTCTCATGCCACAAGTCCTGCCAGAGCATTCATCTACAGACAGTGACAAATAAGGTTTTGTTTGTTAGTAAATATTGCAAAGGCTCAGAATCCTGCTGATTTCAGGAAGGCTAGCGTGGAGAGTCAACCCACTCATGGAGAAGGAGCTGCTGGAGCCTGGCTCTCTGTCACCTGACTAATGACAGCTGTCCTTTTAGAAGTCTCCTTCTTTTGGGACGGGGCGGGGGGATGGTTTGAGACAGGGTTTCTCTGTGTAGCCCTGGCTGTCCTGGAACTCACTCTGTAGACCAGGCTGGCCTCGAACTCAGAAATCCGCCTGCCTCTGCCTCCCAAGTGCTGGGATTAAAGGCATGCGCCACCACTGCCCGGCGAGAAGTCTCCTTCTGATTGTTTAGGAGGTGTCAGCTAAGCCTCATCACTGCCTCATCCTGTCCCAGTACATTTTTTTCTGCCTCTCTCTTTAAAAGTAAATTGATTTCAGGAAAATTTTGAACCGTTTAAACTTTCCGATGTAAAATAATGAAAAAATTTACTTAACACATGACATGATTTGAACAGTCTGGTGTTACCTGTATGAGGAAGGATAGGTTATTGAGCTCAGTGCTTTTTGGGGCTACCTAGTGTGATAATTCTCCCTTGTTCTCAAATACTGTGCATAATTTTCAGACCCAGAGTTTAGATCAAGTAAAATGCTTTTAGGAGCTTGTACAGCCTGGCCTACTTTCCTGAGGAATCACGGAATCACAAGCCAATAGGACACAGGACATTCTGACTGTCTTTGGAGGTGCTACACATTGGCCATTTACTTATTATCCAGAATAATGTACACAATAAGGCTTTAGAATTTTATATGACAGGATCTTCTACATAATCCTCAGAATGTTTTCCATAACCCTGATTTGAAGAAGAGCAGAGGTGCCTGTGACCTTACCAGGCATCTTGTCTGAGAAGGGGCTCTTTCACAGCCCTCCCTAATCACTCACCTTCACTGTCATGAATTTCAATACATTCCACCAGGGATCGCTTGGCCTGCTCCTTGCAACGCATGAAAACTGGTTGGTTCACTGTGACCCCTAAAAGGAAGCAACATGCTTGTTTTTTAACAGGCAGCACAAAGAGGGGAAATGCCTGCTAGGATCTGGGGTACAGCACAGATCTTAAGGCCCACAAGAGGCCTGAACCCTACTGACTATAGTCTATGCTGTGAGCCGTGCACAGGGTAGAAAAGAGCAACATGCTTGACAGCACCTTGACATTTCTCCATAAAGAAAGGTATCATGGGAGAGGGCCGTGCTGCGTGTTGAGAAGAAGATGTGGCATAACAAACAAACTGGAAACCCCCAGGCTGCTCTGAACCCAGATTTTCTGTTACCTAGGCCAGTCATTCGGACGTAGTTTCTTTTCATATACACGTAGGCACTTTTCTGCCATTTGGTCAGCTTTCCCCACTCTTCATCTGAAAAGTATGCAGAAATATCCTGGAAGGCCTAGAAAAGAAGGAAATGTAAATTCTGGCAACTGCTCTGCTAGATATGTGTGCCATTCATCCCAGAATGCCCTCTGTATTGGAGGACCTTAGTGGTCCATCCTGAGAATCAAGATAATCCTGGGAAATGTGAGGGTCAAGCGAGAGATGTGAGTAACAGCCTTTTCCCCAGCCACTAGAAATGTCAATGCTGCTCGTTTGTTCTCCTCATAGTGTTTGTGCATGCAGAGAAATCCTAAGATGTATGGAGGTCCAGGGGAGACTGTAGTCCTTGTCTCAAGTGCCTCTGATTTCCACCTTCTGATAAGTCATTCTACAATGGCCCTTGGTCACTCAGCTGCTTCTGTCCACCCACTACCTGGAGAACCTCACCTTGCAAATATTCTTTGGTTCATAAAACACATCCATGGGGATCTTTCCACAGGAACTCACTGTTTTCATGTTAGTGGGATTATTTTGATTTTGAAAAGACATCATCTTGTCTTCTTCAGGCTCAAGACAAAATGTCCTGTGAAGGAAGGAGTTGCAAATAAACAGTGACAGTCAGTACCTGAAATTTTCTTGTGCTCCTTTTCACCCCAAAATCATTTTTAGTAAGTCTATGGGAGAGTTAGTGGTTAGGAATCAGTCAGATTCTATGAGCATATATGAAGGTATCTTGAGTCTTTGAGAGTGGGTCAAGCTTCTGTCCTGATTGTTCATTGTGCCCTGAAATGTTCATTGAGATTAAGAGAAAAGAGAAAGCTATTGAATTAGGCAAGCACATGTTCTCACTATGTGAGAAAAGTGAAAACTGATTTCCTGGAAGATAAGAATGAAACAGTTGTCACTGAAAGATGGGTGGTGAGGAGTTCAGAAGAAGAAGGTACACCAAGCACCAAGTACAGGCAGAGAGGAAGAATAGCTGCTAGTGTTTTACAGTACCCTTTAGTTTGTAGCTACAGATGGTGAGTTTGTAAGGGAGGAAGAGAAGCCAGAGTTCCCTTCTTATGCCTGTAACACAGGGCAGTTGGGAGGCTGAGGTAGAAGGGTCGTATGTTCCAATGCCTGCCTGTCAACTATGAAGTGAGATCTAGGCCAGTCTGAGCAATATACAATTAAATCCTGTCTCAAAGATTCTATCAGGTCTTAAGTTGTAGCTTAGTACTAGGATTCTTATCTTCCATGTGAGAGGCCCTTGCATTAATTCCCTAGTTTTACCAGAAAAATAGTAGAAGAGAGAGGTATAAAGCTTCACTCACATGGAAATGAATACATAAGGACAGAGAAATATGAATTAACCATAGTTGAGGAGCACACACAGGTGTATCTTGAAGGATCATATACCCATGCTCTTTCCTATAGTCTCTTCCAGCTCTGGGTGGTTCCTTAGCATTTCCAGAATTTTCCCTTCATTAGTAAGTAAATGCTTTAACCTTTCATTTAATTAAAAAGTGATAGACAGAGAGAGGCTTCACCCTGCACCTGATGGAAACAGATGCAGAGACCCACAGCCAAACATTAGGCAGAGCTTAGGGAGTCCTGCAGAAGAGGGGGGAGAACTGTAGGAGCCAGAGGGATCAAGGATACTAGAAGAAAACTTAAGAATCAAATAACTTTGGCCCATATGGGTTCATAAAGACTGAACCTCCAACCAGGGAGCATGCATAGGACTTAGTTAGGCCCTCTACACATGGCTGTCTCTGATTCTGTTACCTGCCTTTGGGACCCTTTCCTCCTTGGTTACCTCTAGCCTAAATAGAGGATGTGCCTAGTCCTACTACAACTTGATATGCCAAGGCTGGTTGATCTCCATGGGAGGCCTCCCCTTTTCTGAAGAGGAACAGAGGAGGAGTGGATGTGGGGAGAAGGGAGGTGGGGGCAAAACTTGGAGGAGAGGGGGGAGGGGGACTGCAGTTGGGGGTTTAAAGTAAGTAAGTAAGTAAGTAAATAGATTTAAAAAATAATAGACACAAACTTTTTAACAAAAAGACATTTCTGGGCACCTGCTGAAACTTAAATACATGTGTCTACATCATTACCTACTGTAAATTCTTCCCCTTGAGACAGGATATGACTTGGTTGCTAAGGTAACAGAGAAGCCCTAGACCCAAATACTTCCCCTGTACCTGCCTCTTAAGGAATTTAGACCACTGTTTTGTGGTACAGTGGTACATCGTGTGTAGATATTTTGTGGTGTGTCCAGTTTAAATTGGTGAGAGGATTGCCACAAGTTTACTAGTCTCCCCAACCAATGGTTTCTAGGGATCTAGGAAATGGATATGTGGCTGTGCTGTGCTGAAAAGGGGGTGCGTGTGTTAAGTAGAGTGTGAATTACTGGGCTATTACTGTGCTAATTTAGAAATTCCTGCTGAGATAAAAGACCTAGCCTCTCCACATCTTCAGGACCGACTATCACACAAAGTCAAAGAATTTGGCACCTCTCAAGATACATCAGGGGTCCTCAAACTGAAGTTCTTAGAAAATTTTTAGTGAGTGGACATTGAGGTGTCTCTGGGACCCTGAAGATTGTGTCTTCATCCAAGAGGAGGTTGTAAAGTAGCCCCCTGACAGACTACTTGGTGTCACTGAGGATGGAGGAAATCTCAAGGCATATAGGTAGTTTCAAAGTTTGTGAAGCTAAGAGACATACAACTTCCCTCAGAAATAGTGACACACTGGTCTGGCAGACATAAAATGGTTATAGTTTCTAGGATCCCTAAGTAATTACCCAGTAACTGTTTAACTCAAAGAACATTTCTAAGGGTTGAGGAATGCTAGAGACACAAGAAAGGCCCAAGTTGGTCTTTACAGGCTAACTTTTCCATCTGTTCAGATTTAGTTTATTGGGACATCCCCAAGAAAGAACCTACTTCAAACAGGAAGGGACAGAAGGGTTTTTCTCCAAGAAGAGACCCAAATAAGTACCTTGATTCAGCTGTTGCTAGAGACTCAACAACCAGAGCAGCCAATACCTTTGAACGCCTCAGTGAAGTGGGTGGGGTAAGTGAGGTAAGAGTGGAATGTTGGCTCCCAGGGTTCCAGGAAGGAAGTACATCACAAAGGGGATGTACCAAATCCAAATGCCCCCCCCTCAAAAATAGCATCATCCATCTCCCTGGCATTGGCTACTCCTGGATCTGTTTAACTGTTGAAATGTACATTCCTATGAATGGCTGGGCTTTCCGTTATATCTAGACTACTCTCTCCTGTGCAGTTGTTTATCTAAAAAAAAAATGGCTAACTACTTCAAATCTTTCTCCTCTGTCTTCCTTAGTCATTCTAACTTGGGATATCTTTACAATAAACTCATAAAGTTTAAATTATTTATTAAAGGAAAGTATTAGAGTTGAAATTATTCCTACATGTTCTATAGAAACATAGACCCGAGAGCTTGTTTTCTATTAATACTCTTATGAATAATAGCAATACAGTCTGCATGTGATTAGAGTTTACAGGTGCTCTTTAAAGGGTTCACAAGTGCTTCTGTTAGGAAGGCTTCTCTACTCAAATAGTATGTGCTTCCATTGGCCCCTTAATGCTCTCTAGACTGCATTCTGAGGACTGTTCTGTCAATAATGTCCTGCACAGAATGACTGAGACTTTTCTTCTGGCAAAGAAATGGTCCATGGACCTTGGGACCAGCATTAAGACTTTCACTGCATATTCTCCTTATGTTTTCTTCTTAATCATTTATAAAAATTAATTTTTAGTCATTTTATAAATTAATGGCTTTCCCCACAGCCCACAAGCAGCATTATCCTAAATGGAGAAGAGTGTGAGGCAATCCCTCTAAAAACGTAACTCAGGACTGTCCACTATCCCCACTCCTTTACCCTAGAGTGCTTGTAGCAATAACTGTAGAAAAAGCTACTTCATTTAATCAGGGATTAATCAATTAATAAAATACTATAATACTAAGCAAATATGTACAAAACTCTGGTGCACCCAATTTTATAAAAGCATATTAATGGAATTAAAACTCCAGATTGACACAAACTTAATAATAGGAGGCAATTTCAGCCCTCCGGTTTCTTCTATAGATGGGACATCTGGAACAAAAATAAATAAATAAACAGAAACTTCAGAATTAAATGACATCTTGTATCAAATGGACCTAAGAGATATCTACAGAGTATTCAACCCAAACACCAAGAATACACAAATATACATTCTACTCAGCAGCAGAATGGGCCTTCTCCACAGTGGAGCACATGCTGCAACACAAGCCTTAATAAATACAGAAAAATTGAAATAATTCCATGTCTCCTGCCCAGCCATTGTGCAATAACCTTAAACTCAACAGTAAACAAAACTCTACTAAGTATATACACTCATGGAGATTAACAATTCATTATTGAATAGTGAATGGGTCAAATAAGAAATTTACTATTTCTGGAACTAAATAAAGTAGAAGCACGGCACAACAAAACATTTGGGAAACAGTAAAAGCATTTTTTAAGAGATTTATTTATTTTATGTATATGAGTACAGTGTAACTGTCTTCAGACACACCAGAAGAGGGCATCAGATCCACATTATAGATGGTTGTGAGCCACCATGTGGTTGCTGGGAATTGAACTCAGGTCCTCTGGAAGAACAGTCAGTGCTCTTAACCACTGAGCCATCTCTCCAGCCCCACAGTAAAACCATTTTTAAGAGGGAAGTTATAGCCCTAAGTGTCTACATTTAAAAAAGAAAAGAGTGCAAACAAATGACTTATGCAACACAAGAATTTGGAAAAACTAGCCAAAGTCAAACTCAGTAGATAGTAGAAATAATAATTTTTTTTTAAATCAGGTGAAGGGTTGGAGAGACGGTTCAGTGATGAAGAGCACTGACTGACTGCTCTTCCAGAGGTCCTGAGTTCAAGTTCTACTACCCACATGCTGGTTCACAACCATCTGTAATAAGATCTGATTCCCTCTTCTGGTGTGTCTGAAGACAGAGCACTCATGTATATAAAATAAATGAGCCAGGCGGTGGTGGCACACACCTTTAATCCCAGCACTTGGGAGGCAGAGGCAGGCGGATTTCTGAGTTCCAGGCCAGCCTGGTCTACAGAGTGAGTCCCAGGACAGCTAGGGCTACACAGAGAAACCCTGTCTCGAAAAAACTAAATAAATAAATAAATAAATAACTAAATAAATAAATAAATAAATAAATAAATATTTTTTTTTAAAAGTCAAGTGATACTGTCTGGTATAGGAAAGGAAGCCAACTATCCAGGCCTAGTGAGGTCACGGATCTGAGGAGAACCTATATTGCAACTTTATTGAGTCAGCATAAAACCTAACTATATTTTTCCATTAATTTATTTATTCACTTTATATCCAGATTCTGACCCCGTCCTCCAGTCCCCTCCCTCATACAGTCCTTCCTCTCAACCCCCTCCCCTTCTCCTTTGAGAGGGTGGAGCCCCCCTCGGTATCTCCCCATCCTGGCACATCAAGTCTCTGCAGAGCTAGGCACAAGCTTTCCCACTGAGGCCAGACAAGGCAGCCCGTTGTAGAACAGACTCCACAGGCAGGCACTAGATTTAGGGACAGTCCCTGCTTCAGTTGTTGGGGGACCAACATGAAGACCAAGCTGCACATCTGCTACATATATGCACAGAGGCCTAGGTCCAGCCTGTGTATGTTCTTTGCTTGGTGGTTCAGACTCTGAGAGCCCCAAGGGTCCAGGTTAGTTGACTCTGTTGGTCTTCCTGTGGAGCTCCTATCCCCTTCCGGGTCTGCAATCCTTCCTCCTATTCTTCTTTAAGAGTCCCCAGGCTCCATCCACTGGTTGGCTGTGGGTGTCTGCATCTGTCTGAGTCAGCTGCTGGGTGGAACCTCTCAGAGGGCAGCCATGACAGGCTCCTGTCTGCAAGCATAACAGAGTATCATTAATAGTGTCAGGGATTGATGCTTGTCCATGGGATGGGTCTCAAGTTGGGCCGGTAATTGGTTGGCCTCAGTCTCTGCTCCATCTTTGTCCCTGCATTTCTAATAGACAGGACAAATTTTGGGTTGAAAGTTTTGTTGGTGGATTGGTGTCCTTATCCCTCCACTAATGGTCCTGCCTGGCTACAGGAAGTGGCCACTTCAGACTCCATGTTCCCACTGCTAGAAGTCTCAACTAAAGTTACCTCCATAAGACTCCTGGGATCCTCCTCCATCCTAGGTCTCTTGTGAGTCTTAGAGATCCCCCATCCCCTTACCCTTGCCAGCTGCCAATTTCCATTCATTCTTCTGGACCTCTGGCCCTCTCTCCTGTCTCTCCCCACATCTGATCTTGACCCCCCCATTCCCCTCCCCATCCCTTCTTCCTCCCAGTTCCCTCCTTCCATTTGCCTCCTATGGCTATTTTATTCCCTTTTCTATGTGAGGTTCAAGTGTCCTCACTTGGGCCTTCCTTCTTGTTTAGCTTCTTTAGGTCTGTGGAGTGTAATGTGGATATCTTGTATTTTATGGCTAATAGCCACTTATAAGTGAGTACATACCATGTATGTCCTTTTGTGTCTGGGTTACCTCACCCAAGATGATGTTTTCCTTTTTAATTAATTATTTTATTTATTTACCTCCCAAATGTTGCTCCCCTCCCAGTCTACCCTCTCCCTCCCCTCCTACTCTTCCCTCCCCCTCCCCACATCCTCCTTCCCTGAGGCATCACATCTCTACAGGATTAGGTGCATCCTCTCCCACTGAGGCCAGACAAGGCAGTCCTCTGCTACATATATGGGGGCAGGGGGACGAGGAGGGTTGGACCAGCCCATCTGTGCTCTTTGGTTGGTGACTTAGACTCAGGGAGCTCCCAGGTGTCCAGGTTAGTTGATACTGTTGTTCTTCCTATGGGGTTGCCATCCCCTTCAGCTCCTTCAGTCCTTCCCTTAACTCTTCCATAGGGGTCCTCGACTTCAGTCCAATGCTTGTCTCAGTCAGCTGCTGGTAGAGCCTCTCAGAGGACAGCCATGCTAGGTTCCTGTCTGCAAGCACAACATGGCATCAGTAGTAGTCAGGGTGTGGTGACTGCCCATGGGATGGATCCAAGTTGGACCAATCACTGAGCAACCTTTCCCTCAGTTTCTTCTCCATTTTTGTTCCTGCATTTCTTTTAGACAGGAAACAATTCTGGCTAAAAATTTGAAGGTGGGTTAGTAACCTCCCTCCTCTGGGGGCCCTTTCTATCTACTGGAGGTGGTCTCGTCAGATTCCATCTCCCCAGAGTTAGGCATTTTGGCTAAGGTCCCCCACACTGAGTCCTGAGTGCCTCTCACATCCCAGGTCTCTGGGACTTTCTAGAGGTTCCCCCATCCCCACCCCCCAGCAGTAGCCTATTTCCATTCTCCTGGCTCTCTGGGCCTATCTTCCCCCCACCACCATATCTGATCCTGCCCCCCTTTTCCCCTCCTCTGCTCCTCTCCCTCCAAGGTCCTTCCCTCACTCTGCCTCCAGTGATTATTTGGTTCCCTCTTCTAAGTGGGATTGAGGCATCCTCACTCAGGCCTTCCCTCTTATTAATCTTCTAAGGTCAGTGAGTTGTATCATGGGTATTCTGTATTTTTGGGCTAATATCCACTTACTAGTGAGTATGTGGCATGCATGCACCTTTTGGGTTTGGGTTACCTCGCTTGGGATGATATTTTCTAGTGCCATCCATCTGCCTACAAAATTCATGGTGTCCTTGTTTTTAATAGCTGAATAGTATTCCGTTGTGTAAATGAACCACATTTTCTGTATCCATTCTTTGGCTAAGGGACATCTGGTTTGTTTCTAGTTTCTGGCTATTATGAATAAAGCTGCTATGAAACATAGTGAAACAAGTGTCTTTGTGGGATGGTAGAGCATCTTTTGGGTATATGCCCAGGAACAGTATAGCTGGGTCTTCAGGTAGAACTATTTCCAAATTTCTGAGAAACCACCAGATTTATTTCCAGAATGGTTGGACATCCTAATTACATTCTGACAGGTGTAAGATGGAATCATTAGGTGTGTGACACTTCTTTAATCTTCGATCCCTTTTTCTCAGCCTCCAGATCATCTCAGTGTGCAGGTCTGTGGAGCCATGCCTATCTTGTCTCCTATTTTATTACATAATTCATCATAACTTCTTATAAACTGCAGACACTCAAAATGCACTGCAGAATATTGTTACTTGGGACAGCGAGAGAGGGGAGAGAGATGGCTCAGCAGAAAGACTCTTAACATAGCAAGCTGACCATCTGAGTTGGGTCCTTTGAACCCGTATAAAGATGGAAGGAGAGAACCAGCTACACAAATTTATTGTCTGGCATGCACATTGTGGCACATGCACACACATAAGCACATCAGAAACACGTGTAGTAGTAGTGTAGTAATTAATAATAATAATAAGTGATTTTAAGACCCACTAGAACTTCGGCCCTTCTCCAACTGTATTTGTTGCTTATCATCCTACCTACTTCTGATGGACTCCTCATTGCCAAGCTTCTAGTGACATTAGTCACTAGATAAGTCACTGATAAGATTCTTATCTTCTATAGAAGGAAAGTTTTTGCCTTCCACATATGGATGAGAACACTGTGGTTTCTGCCTTCCTGTGCCTACTGTATCAAACAAACATCTGACCCTCATCATTATAAAGGATATCCTTTTTGGTCAAGATGCCTGAGGAGGTTATAGGCAGCTCCTTTCTTCTTTACATCGGGCCAAGTGAACAGGATTTCATTCGGAAAATATCTGGAGGACATATCATATAATATTCTACTACAATAATAAAGAATGCATAATATTTATAGATAATGCGATAGGTGGCTAACATATACCACCCTCAGTCTGAGTGTGCACTATCCTGTATCTCATCCTAAATACAATGACATTTCGTCCTATATACGTACACACAAGCAGACACTGATTTTTCCATGTTTTCTAGAGACAACAGGGAGAGGGAAGGGAGAGGGAGAGTTGTGCAGATGTTGTCTTCAGCAATAAGGCCTTGCTGTCAGTTTAGAATGCAGTCTATAGTCTTAGCAACCAGATGGGTTGTTTGGGGATTCCCATAAGACCCCTTCGGCCAACAACACAAATAGATGTAACCCAATCCTGGTACCAGAAGCTTCATTTGATGGCAAGAGATGGCCAGTTGTGATTCTGTCTTTCCTATTATATGGCTACCACTCAAATGCCCCTTCATTTTAGTTGCCTTTCCCTGTATTCTCTCACACAATCTTTTATCCCCTCTCCCTCCCCACGTAATCCTTCCATTATAGCTCTGTACATTTATCAGTAATTATTTATTTGTCTCCCTTTCCTAATGAGATGCATCTGTCCCTCTGGTCCCTTATAGTACACCTACCCTCTGTGGTTCTTGGATATCATTAACTTCACAGCTAACATACACATACAAGTGAATATATACCATATTTGTCTTTCTGGATCTGGAATTACCTCACCCATGTATTCCTAAGTTCCATCCATTTGCCTGCAAATTACATGATGTCATTTTCTAAGAGCTGAGTAATACCCCATTGTGTTAATGTACCATATTTCCTTTATCCATTCTTCTGTTGAAGGACATCTGGTTTGTTTTCAAGTTCTGGCTATTATGAATACCGCAGTAATTAACATAGTTGACTAAGTGTCCTTATGGAAGGATGGAACATCCTTTAAGTATATACTCCAGAGTGATGCAGCTGGATTTTGAGGTAGATCAGCTCCCACCTTTCTGAGGAACTGTCACTCTGATTTCCATAGTGGCTGTACAAGTTTGCACTCCCACCAGCAATGGATAAGTCTTCTTCCTATTATTCCATGAGCTGTCGCTTGTTTGGGTTGATCTTAGCCATTCTGACAGGTGTAAGATGGAACCTCATAGTTTTGATCTGCATTTCCCAGGTGGCTAAGGATGTTGAACATTTCTTTAGGTGCTTCTCAGCCCTTGAGTTTGATCTACTGAGAAACTCTGTTAGATCTGTACCCCATGTTTAATTGCATTATTTGGTTTTCTGATTTCAAGTTTCTTGAGTTCTTTATATATTTTGAATATTAGCCCTCTATCATATGTGGAGTTGATGAAGATCTTTTCCCATTCTGTGGGCTTCCACTTTGTCTGAATGACTGTGTTCTTTGCCATACAGAAGCTTCTCAGTTTCACTGGGTCCCACTTTTAATTGTTTCTCTTAGAGCCTGTTGGTGTTCTGTTCAGAAATTCCTCCTGTGACAATGAGTTCAAGGCTATTCCCCACTCCTCTTCTATCAGTGTATCTGGTTTTTGTTGAGGTCTTTGATCAATTTGGATGGAGTTTCTGCAGGGTGATAGATATGGTCATTTGGATTTTCTGCATGCAGACATCCAGTTTGCAGTTTGACACCACCATTTTTTGAAGATACTGTCTTTCCAGTGTTTTTAATTTTGGCCTCTATCAAAAATCAATATCCATAGGTGTGTGGCTTAATGTCTAGGTCTTCAATTCAATTTTATTAATCAACCTGTTTGTCTTTATGTCAATACTATGCTATTTTAATTACTATGCCTTTGTAGTACACCTTGAAATTAGGAATAATGAGACCTCCAGAAGTTCTTTTATTGTTCAGGATTGTTTTAGCTATGCTGTGTTTTTTGTGTTTCCCTATGAACCTGAAGATTGTCCTTTCCCAAAATCTATAAAGAATTGTGTTACAATTTTGATGGGTATCTCATTGAATCTGTAGATTGCTTTTGATAGGATGGTCATTTTTACTATGTAAATCTTACCAGTTAATGACCATGGAATATCTTTCCATGTTTCTGATATCTTCTTTAATTTCTTTCTTCAATGGCTTGAGATTTTTTCATCCAAGTCTTTCACTTGCTTTGGGTTTGAATTACCCCCACAATATATTATTTGAGGAATTGTGAAAGGTATTGTTTCCCTGATTTCTTGCTCAATCCATTTGTCATTTGTATATAGAGGGCTACTGATGTTTGTGGGTTAGTCAGATACTTTACTGAAAATGTTTATGTGCTGTAGGAGTTTCTCGATAGAAATTTTAGGGTCACACATATATATATATATATATCTATCATATCATCTGCAAATGCAGATACTTTGACTTCTTCCTTTCTAATTTATTTCCCCTTGATCTCCTTCAGTTGTCTTTTTATTGGTGTAGCTAAGGCTTCAAGTACTATACTGAACAAGTATGGAGAAAAGTGGACAACCTTGTCTTGTTTCTGACCTTAGTGGAATTGCTTTGAGTTTAAACTGCTTTTTTTATGTTGAGGTATGCCCCTTGTATCCCATAATAAAAGTCCCCCAGTACTTTTATTATGAAATGGTGTTGGATTTTGAAAGAGATCTTTTTTGCATCAAATATAAATTTTTATCTTTTAGTTTGTACTATGGTGGATTACATTTATCTATTTATGTATGTTTAACTATGCTTACATTTCTAGGATGAAGCCTACCTGATCATGGTGCTTGGGTCTTTCTGATGTGTTCTTAGATTTGGTGTGCAAGTATCTTATTATTTTTGCCTGTCTGTTTTTATAGGGGAAATTAGTCTGTAATTCTCTTTCGTTGTTGTTTGGTTTTTTGTTTTTTTTTGTTTTTTTTTTATGTAGTTTGGGTATCAGAGTCCTTTTGGTCTCATAAAATGAATTGGGCATGTTCCTTCTGGTTGTATTTTGTGGAATACTTTGGGGAGTATTGGCATTAACTCTTCTTTAAAAGTCTGGAGAATGGCTCAGTGATTGCTGTTTTTTCAGAGGATTCCCAACATCCACATGTGCTAAAACCATCTGACCCTGGGGTTTTTTGTTTTGTTTTGTTTTTGAGGGTGGGGTATTTTAATGACTGCTTCTATTTCAGTTGGAGTTACAGGTCTATCTAATGTGCTTATCTTGATTTAAATTTGCTAAGTGGTATGTACAGAGAAAATTTCATTTTTTTGGATTTTCCAATTTGGTAGAGTACAGGTTTTTAAAGTATGTCCTTATTATGGATAAAGTATGTTTTCATAGGGAAAATTAGTCTGTAACTCTCTTTTCGTTGTGAGTTTTTATGTAGTTTGGGTATCAGAGTAACTGTGAGCATAGTTCTGTGATTTCTTTTGTCCTGTTGTTATATCTCCCTTTCATTTTCTATTTATTTGAATATTCTCATCCCCACCTTTTAATTAATTTGTAAAAGGGTTTGTCTTCTATAACTTTCCAATGAACTAACTCTTTGTTTCATGGATTCTTTGTGTTGTTTTGTTTCTGTCCTATCAATTTCATCCCTGTATTAGTTGGAGTCTTATGCTGTGAACAGACACCGTGGACCAAAGCAACTCTTATAAAGACAACTTTTAAATTTGGGTTGCTTACATGTTCAGAGTTTTGTCCATTATCATCAAGGTGGGAGCATGGCATCGTCCAAGGCAGGCATGGTACAGACAGAGCTCAGAGTTCTTTTTTGTTTGTTTGTTTGTTTGTTTGTTTGTTTTTCAAGGCAGGGTTTCTCTGTGTGCCCTGTCTGTCCTGGAACTCACTCTGTAGACCAGGCTGGCCTCCAACTCAGAAATCTGCCTGCCTCTGCCTCCCAAGTGCTGGGATTAAAGGCACGTGCCACCACCGCCCGGCGAGCGGAGAGTTCTATGTCTTCATCTAAAGGCTAACAGAATACTCACTTCCAAGAAGCTAAGATTATGGTACTAAAGCCCAAACCCCACAGTGATACACCTACTCCAACAAGTCACACCATCTAATAATGCCAACCCCTGGGCCAAGCATATACAAACCATCACAAACACTGAGTTTGATTATTTCTTGCCATCTACTCCTTCGGGGTGTGATTTTTCTCTTTTTGTTCTAGAGTTTTCAGTTGTGCATTTAAGTTCCTAGTATGAGATCTCTCCATGTTTTTTATAAAAACATTTAATGCTATGAACTTCCCCTTTAGAACTGCCTTCATTGTATCCCATAAGCTTGGGGATGTTGGGTATTCACTTTCTTTTTTTTTTAAAGATTTAATTATTTATGTAACATGAGTACACTGTAGCTGTCTTCAGACACACCAGAAGAGGGCATCAGATCCCATTACAGATGGTTGTGAGTCACCATGTGGTTGCTGGGAGTTGAACTCAGGACTTCTGGAAGAGCAGTCAGTGCTCTTAACCACGAGTCATGTCTCCAGCTTGTGTATTCATTGTCAGTCAGTTCTGAGAAGTCTTTAATGTCTTGATTTCTCTTTTGCCTTATGTAGTGCTTTGAATGACAATGCCCCCCATAGGCTCATAGAGTTGAATACGTGATCACCAGGGAGTGGCACTATATGAGAAAGATTAGGAAGTATGGCCTTGCTGAAGAAAGCGTGCCACTGGGAGTAGGCTTTGAGGGTTCAAATGCCCACACCAGGCCCAATGTCTTGCTCTTTCCTGTCTTTGTCTTAGTTACTGTTCTATTACTATGAAGAGACACCATGACCAAGACAACACCTATAAAAGACAGGCAGCCTGTGGATCAGGATATAACACTCTCAGCTACTGCTTTAGCAATACACCTTCCCACCATGATGGTAATGGACTAACCCTCTGAATTAGCCCCAAATTAACTGCTGTCTTTTATATAAGTGCTGTCTTGGTCATGGTGTCGTCTCTTTATAGTAATAGAACAGTAACTAAGACAAAAACACAGCCCCCAAATTTTTTGCCTCTGAGTAAAGTTGACTTCATTGTGGAAAAAAACTTTAAAAATAAGAAAAATCTTTAATATTGTATTGTTTTCCAAGGCAAAGAGTACTTAGGAATGCACAGGAAAACAGTATTTTGAGAACCTGGAGTCTAGCTCTCTTTCCCAGCCAAGACTGTGTTCCTGGAGAATATCCGTGTATATTGCGCCCCCTGCTGCACACGTTCTTATTTGCAGTCACCTCACAACCAGCACAGAAAGGCTGAGGACAATGCAGAGAACAAGATCAGGGATTCATGTCTGCCCTCTAGGTGCTGAATAGAACCAGGCAGAACCTGCAGAGATGCCCCTGAGACAAACTGAACCCAGCTATTTGGAACCACTTGGCACCTGCGCTTTAACCTCCAGAGACACCACCACACGCGCATTTCAGTTCTCTGAAACATCACCATCTTTTGGAACAGTGAAACTGTCCCTGGAGGATAAAGACTCCAGCGATCACCCACAACAGCCCTGCTGAGCACGCAGCTGCCTGAGTCTCCTGTGTTCTCTGTCTGCTGTGGCTCCCATAGCTGCCTCAGCTGCCCAGACAAATTAACAAACTGTTTAGAAAGGTGATTGGACTGGAGAATCTGGGAGGGGAGGCCAGACGGAGGAGGTGGGAGAAGGAAGATAGAAAAGAGACAAGAGTGGAAGACACCGTGCTGGTCCCCTCCCTGAAGCCCTGAAGCCCTGAAGGCTGTTTGCCACCTCTTCAGAGGACGATTGCAATACATGCCTTCATTCAGATCCCTCCCAGGAGTACCTGGCAGCCTGGATTTTAGCTGATTCTAGAAGTAGTCAAGTTGACAACCAAGACTAGCCACCACAGTATCAGTGGCCAATACTAAACTCCTATTTCTATTTTGCAATGTGAAAGAATTCTCCTCCATTGTACATTTAATTTGCTCCTCTGGTGTCTTTATTACTTACATTTTTTGACAAAAGACTCCTTTTACCAAACTTGAATCAGGTCTTGCTCATGCCCCGACCTTAAACTCTCATTATCTCCTGACTCTCCAGTTTTGAACCTACATGTGTGTTGGGTAGGTGTGGTAGCCTGACTGTAATCACAGTCCTCCAAACAGACACAAAGAACTGCAATATCAAGACATCTAGCTAACTAGCAAAATCAGTGAGTTCTGGCTTCAGTTGGAGAGGCCTCAGAATATGAGATAGAAAGAGACCAAGGAATACACTGGATATCAACATCTGGACTCTACATAGACCCACATACAAATGCAATCACACTCACAAAAGTCTTGGTCACACATTTGCAAACTCACAGCATATAGATGCATACAATTTTTAAAAAATGTAATGTGATTTATTTTGTCTGTCTGACCCTTTAAGAAAACTGCTTGACCCTATAACCTTCAGTGCCTCTTGGACTTCTGGGAACAGGAGAGGATATAAAAAGCCACCAGAGAGTGACAGAGGGGAAGTAGTGTCCAAGTGGCAGAAGAGTAGGGTCAGAGAAGACAGTTGGCGCAGGAAGAAAGAAGACTGAGTAGATCAGAGAAGGGAACACAACTAATGCAGAGAAGATGGAGCAGAGTGAAAATAGGCGCCAGGTGAGCCAGGAGAAGTCATATTGTTAGGAGACAGTGGGAAGAGAATTGGGCTAACAGAGTGAGAGGACAGTTGGTGACAAGTGAGCAGGAGAAGTGGAGCTGAGCAGAGAGGCTAGAACACTGGTTATAGTTTGGAGCTGCTAGGATTGGGAAAAGTAGGAGAAGGGACTGTTTAAGCATACTGTTGGGGAACTGAGGGAAGAGCGATTGAGAGACTTTGGAAGGGGCTGGCCTGGAAACGGGGGTGGGGGGGGGAGGCTGATGTTTGTAAGAAAAGGAGACAGAAGAACCTAGAAAGTAGCAAAAGGAAAAAGCTACAAAAAATGATCGTGAATAATTGCTTCTTCTTCTGCAAAAGCTCCAGTCTACACATTACTTCAAATCTTTGAGGTTCATGGTACGACATGGGTTCTCTAGCCAATGACCTTAGCAGGAAGCTTGCCTTGCAGTTTGGCTAGGATTCTGCTCCTGTTCCATGGAACCAAGTTCCCTTCCTTGGCTGATTCTGGATTCTTTGTTTTGCCACTGGTTTGAATGGGAATGGTCCCTGTAGGCTCTTAGACTTGGATGCTCCATGACACTGCTTGAGAGAGATTAAGTGATGTGACCTTGTTAGAGTAGATGTCACTGGGGGTGGACTTTAGGGTTTCAAATGTTCAAGGCAGGTTCAGTGTCCAGCAGTCTCAGTCTTTCTCTCTCTCTCTCTCTCTCTCTCTCTCTCTTCTCTCTCTCTCTCTCTCTCTCTCCCTCCCTCCCTCTCTCCTCTCCCTCCTTACCTCTCTCTCCCTCTCCCCCTCCCTATCCCTCCTTCTTTCCCTCTCCTTCTCCCTCTCCCCTCTCCCTCCCCATACTCATTCCTCTCCCTGTCCCTCTTCCTCTCCCTCTCCTCTGTTGCAGTAATTATTTAAAAATTGGCTGCTGGTCAAGCCGACTATTTAAGTTCTGCCTAGCTCAGCCGCCATGTTCCATGGCCAGAGGCCATGTGTGAACCACAGCTAGAAACAGACAGCCAGAAACACCAGCCCTGCCACCCATGAGATGCCAGTGTGGGAGATTGCTCTGCCAATCTTCCATGCTGTCTCTTCAAGGCTGAGCATTGCCCAGACCATCCTGCCAACCACACAGTACAAATGAGACTCTAATGCTTAGATTATCCAAAGGCTTATATATTTGGTAATGATCAATAACAAGATGCTCATACAATCAGAAGTGTAACCCAATACCCAACCTAGATATACCAACTGCCTTTGACTGCGGGAGACACGTGAACATCCGCCATGTTCCCCTCTCTCTCCTCTCCCTCTCTTCCCTAGCTCCTCCTCTTCCTTCTCCTCTTCCTCTCCTAACTCCTCCTCTTCCTTTCCTTACTTCTCCCACCTTAGCTCCTCCTACACTCCTCTCTGCCTGTGGATCAAGATGTAGAATTCTTGGGTCCTTCTCCAGCTACTATATCTGCCTGTGTCTCACCATGCTCCCTGCCATGATAACAATGAACGAACTAAACTTCTGAAGTTGCAAACCAGTCTCAACTCAGTGTTTGCCTTTCTAAGAGTTGCCTTGGTCATGGTGTCTCTTCACAATAACAGAACACTAAGACAGCTAAAAGCCACTTTTATTTTTGAGCTTTGTACACTTAAATGCATCTGGCCCAACTCCTTCACTGCCTAAGCTTAGCTGTCCTGGATCTTGCTCTGTAGATTGACCTCGAACTCAGAGATCTGCATACCTGTCTCCTGGGATTAAAGGCATGTACCACCATACCTGGATTTGAGCTTTTCTTCACCTAGAACTTTCTATGTCTCAGGCTAGCCTTGAACTCAGAGATCTTCTTGGCTTTATCTCCTGGGATTGAAGATGTGTACCACAAAGCCTGGATCTAAATTTAGCTGGGTAGGATCTTGCCCCAAGGTCACCACTCTATTAATTCAATTTACTATCCTTGAACACAGGATTCAGCTCCATTTCACTTCCTGATGCCCCCTTTAATACTTGAACTATATCATATATTTTATATTTTTCCTTTCTAAGCTTGCTATGCTTATTCAAAACACTCTTCATGAGACTTAGCCAGAGAAAAAAGTCTATAATGGGCATTTCTGAGACTTCCTTTGTCAATGCAATTAATCTGAGTCTTTTCACCTTAGCCTCATGCAGACTCTTCAAACAAGAGCAAAAAATCAGCCATGTTCTTCACCAAAATACCACAAAAACAGTCTCTAGGTTATATACTGAAGTTCTCCACTGAAACCTCTTGGGCCAGGTCAGCACAGTTCAAACTACTCACGGCAACAAAATCTTCCATATTCCTACTAGGATAGCCCATTAAGCCCAAATTAAAGCATTCCAGTGCTTTCCAAAGTCTCACAATCCACATTCTTCCAAAACAAAAGCATGGTCAGGCCTATCACAGCAATACCCCACTCCTGGTACCAACTTCTGTCTTAGTTAGGGTTTACTGCTGTGAACAGACACCATGACCAAGGCAACTCTTATAAGGACAACATTTAGTTGGGGCTGACTTACAGGTTCAGAGGTTCAGTCCTTTATCATCAAGGCAGGAACATGGCAGCATCCAGGCAGGCATGGTGCAGTCAGAACTGAGGCTGCTAGTATAAGACTGACTTCCAGGCAGCTAAGGTGAGGAAAAATATGCAAAGATCCATAGCTCGACATTACAAACAAACACACACACACATTCACACACACATACACATACACCACTCAGGCACACACAGCACAACAAACATGCACACACATGCATACGTACACACACACACAGACAGAAACAGACAGACAGACAGACAGACACCTTGGAACACAGAGCTCTAAATGAGATGTTTCCATCAAATCTCTGCCCTCACCGTGCAGGAAAATCCTCAGAAGAAGAGGCCGAGACAGGGTAAGAGACAGAGGGGATGGAGGGCATCAAGATGGAGAGCACAAAGCCCTCTAGGTCAACATGATCAAAGCTCATAGGAACCCACAGACACTGAAGCAGCAAGCACCGTGCCTACATCAGTCTGCACCAGGTCCTTTGCATATATACTATAATTTTCAGGTTAATACTTTTATGTGACTCCTGAATGTGTGAACACGTGGCTCTCTGATTCTTTTGTCTGCTCTTGGTCTTATTTTTCTGTTGGCTCATCTTGTCCAACTTTGATATGATGCTTTTCTTTAATCTTATTATATTTTATTTTGTTATGTTTTGTTGTTCTCTCTTAGAAGGTAGTTCTTTTCTAAGAAGAGACAGAATGGAAGTAGATGTCGGTGAGAGAGGAGGTAAGGAGAAACTGGGAGGAGTAGAGGGACAGGAAACTGTATTGAGGGTACATTGTAGGAGAAAAGAACCTATGTTTAATAAAAAGGGAAAATGAGCAACAAATTACTAGAAAGTCTACAAACAAGAGGAAACGTAAAATTCTACAATCCGTGTGTCTTAATTAGGGATTTATTGCTGTGAGCAGACACCATGACCAAGTCAAGTCTTATAAACAACAACATTTAATTAGGGCTGGCTTACAGGTTCAGAGGTTCAGTCCATTATCATTAAGGTGGGAGCATTGCAGCATCCAGGCAGGCATGGTGCTGGCAGAACTGAAGCTGCTAGTGGAAGACTGACTTCCAGGCAGCTAGGATGAGATGTTTTTTTAAAGACTTATTTATTTTTATTTATATGAGAACACTGCAGCTATCTTCAGACTCACCAGAAGAGAGCATCAGATCCCATTACAGATGGTTGTGAGCCACCATGTGGTTGCTGGGAATTGAACTCAGGACCTCTGGAAGAGCAGTCAGTGTTCTTAACCACTGAGCCATCTCTCCAGCCTAGGATGAGTCTTAAGCCCATGCCTATTGTGACACACCTACTCCAACAAGGCCATACCTCCAAATAGTGCCACTGCCTGGACCAAGTATATACAAACCATCAGAGCAAGTGATATCTCAGGGTTATTGACAGGGAAGTAGACAAAATAACATGGAGGGTTGAGATCTGCCAGCTCTAGTGCTTTAAGGCTTATTATAAGTATAAAGGTTTGTATCTTTTATTTGGGAACAGAATGATCTAAGATGGGGTAGAAATCCCCACAACACCTTTGGTTTCAGTAACCCTATTTATAGCCAGCAAACTGATCTTCCATGCATATCACATTTCTTGGTTTTGCTTTTGTCCTGGGGTTTTGTTTTCATTTCATTTTAAGGTTGAGGTTGTTTCTTTGTACTTTTTGTCTGGGGCTTGTTTTGTTAAGGCAGTGTCTCACTTTGGCCAGGGTGTCTCTGCACTCACTAAGTACAAGGATGGCCTTGAACAACGGATTTTCCTTCCTCTCTCTCCCAAGTTCACATAACCATACCCACCCATTTGTGCCTCTGTGTGTGCGTGCACGGGCACACACATTTGCTAGAGACGGAACATTTGTTAGGCAATTGCTCTACAACTGAGCAATATTTCCAGCTCGTGTTTGCCTTGTAGAACTACTAATCCTACGGCCTCCACTAGACCTGAAACAGTGAAATGGCTGCTCTTCTTTTCTGCGGGAATGTTTTAGTCAATGTTTTGAGTTGGTGTACATAATGACTTTCATTGTAAAATAATTATAGTTGCATGTTCTTTGTTTAGATTTGGTGCATGAGGACACAAGACACAAGCCATGTCACCTGTGTGGAGGTCCAAGGACAACTCGTAGTTTACTTTTTCCTTCCAGCAGCCCTCATCATGGCCTTTTCATATGTATGTATGTATCATTGCACCACACTTATATCTGCACATGTAATATCTTCCTGACAATTAGTCCTGTACTGCTTACATGTCACATGTGCATTCATATGCATAGATAGATAGCTTATGTTCCACACGTGACATAAAGCATGCTATTTGGTCCTTCTTCCTCCCTTTGCTTTTGTTTGTCCCCACTTCTCCCCTTTAGAGCTTTTCTTCGTCCTCATAGTGTCTTTGTTTATATTATAATACATAATATATGGTATAATACATAATATATATTTTATTACATGTTATATATGTACATATTACATATTATATCAACATATGTAATGTATCTATGTTACAATACATATTACATATTATCTATTTATTATGTATTATGTATTGCTTATTTATTAAATATTGTATATTATATATTGTATATTGTATATTGTATATATTGTGGGGGCAGGGTTCCCTACAGGCTCTGTGGCTGACAGGGAAATGATATGGGTGAGGTAAGAATGAAATTTGGTTCAGCTCAACTTAGTTAACTGTCACTGGTTCAAACTTTAAGAGCCTGAGAACAGGTCATTTATTTCAGCCATATTTAAGCACAGCATAATAGGGAGGGGGGGGGGACAGTCTGATAACAGTTAACTCGGTCCCATGAGTATAGCAGAGCTTCAACGTGTTTGTTTTGAAATTCTTTTCAAAGTACATCTGGCTTCTTTCAGATACAGTGCCTAATATTTAGGATTTAGGGAGAGTGACTGAGGCAAGCATAATTCCTGTTCATATCAGGATTGACCTGGCCCTAAGATAACATAGACGTCTTTTAGTTGTAAAGTAAAAGTGACATTGCTCATAAGGATGGTTTTATGGCCTAGAAGATTTTATGGCTCAAGATTTAGGGGAAAGGGGCCTGAGATAAACAAATCATAAATTCTGGGGAATAAAAGTGAAGCTTGGCTGTACAGATAGCAAAGGATCGCTACAGTGTAAATTCCATCCTTTCCCAGCATCCCAGGAGAAGGACAGGTAGACAGCTTCTTCCTTTGAAGACATAAGCCCACATGTTTAACTTTCCTGGCTTCTCCAGTGCTTATATGTGTGCACAAGGACCTCTTGCCATATATATTAAGAACCAATATTGGCTCAGGACCCCAAAACCAAGTTCTCTGCACAAAGGAGATTTATTTGCCCCAGAGAGACAAAGGACAAGGAATAAGAGACAAAGACAGGAGGTAGAGGACAGGGGAAAGGGGGAAGGGAACAAGGGAGAGGGAGGAGGGATAAAAGACTGCCTCCAGATAGAGAGGAGACAGACGTGGCACATAGGACCAGTTGATAAAGGTACAAGGGGAAACTTGTGTTAAAATGAAATGTTTAATTTTGATTGGGCATGTTAGGTGAGCCAAGGGACATTTAATTGCTGGACTTCAATACTTTGATAGCTGGACCTTGGTGGTCAGCCTCAGGAGGAGGAAGTGGCAAAATAAGGGAATTGATCTTGGGAACTAGCTTCAGGAATATAATCTAATGGTTTTTAACAAGGCAAAAGGAATGAGGGAAGGGCAAGGTCTGTTGGAGCCATGCTGGCCATGCCAGAGCTGGCTAGAGTCCCACAATATATCAAATATCATGTATATATGTATGTATGTATTTATTTATACAATATTCATTCCTCTTTCCACTTTGTTCTATTATCTTTTCCACACTCCTGCCTTAAGGCTTCATCTTTCTGATATATGACAAATTGTTACAAATTCATCCAGGATAAGGAAACTCAAATGAAAAGACCTCCATCAGAAGGCCTGTAGATAAGTCTGTGGGGCGTTTTCTTGACTGATGATTGATATGGGAAGGCCCAGCCCACTGGGGCAGTGCTACCCCTGGAAAGATGACACTGAATGATATGTGAAAGACAGCAGGCTAAGCGAGCCATGGGGAAGCACTGTGAGAGTCCAGAAGGGACAAATGGTGAAGGTGCAGCTTCAGGTGCAGTGCAAACCTCAGCTCCTACGAGTCAGGAAGACAGGCTGAGGCTTAGCATCGTGCAACGAAGTACAGGTCCTGAAGAGAGGCCCAGAGATCATTGGTGAAAGTGCTGTGGAGAACC
Organism: Mastomys natalensis; assembly: GCA_021653895.1. Lineage (NCBI taxonomy): Eukaryota > Metazoa > Chordata > Mammalia > Rodentia > Muridae > Mastomys > Mastomys natalensis. The sequence goes on from JAJTUV010003244.1 coordinate 82,626, forward strand.
CAGCATTTGGGAGATGTCAGGACAGTGGGATGACCACCAAGGACAGGGGTGACTGTCAAGTAGAGCTAGCCTGAGCCTATGAGACAAACTGTGTGAGTTTTAAAGGCAGACCCAAAGAAGTGGAGATGTCTTGGCCTTTTAGATCCCAGAGGATCATGACTTGATCCCAGACAGCAAGCAATGACTTTTTTTTACCCTGCTGAATTTTGGTTTTACTTGATTTAACTGTGACTGTCACCTTATGCTTCCTCTTAGAATAAGAAATATGTACTTCTTGTTATTTTAGAAGAGCCCACAGTCAAGACACTTAGAAAATTTTGCAAGACTTTGGATATCTTAAGGAGCCTGAATTTTTAAAAATAACATGGAGCTTTTAATTTTTGAGATATGTCTTATATTTATATTAATATTAATATGAGATCTTGAAGTTAAAGAATAAAGAAAAGGTTATGGTTTAATAGTAATGTATTGGTGTGTCATGGTAACAAGGGGGCAGTTGTTGCTGGCTTTCTTTTGTTTCCTCCTCAATTTGCTTTTTGTCTAAGTGTTTTCTCACAGCAATAGAAAGCACACTGCTTAGGAGATTATAATATATATATATATATATATATATATATATATATATATATATATATATATAATCTTTCAACCTTGGTTATATACTAAATATCATATTTTGAGTTCTACCCATTTTCCTGCAAATTTCAGAACTTCATCATTTTCTATGATTAAAAACTGTCATTGTTTCTTCTGCTCATGACATCAAATTTCAAACTTCTGTCATGTACACATACCACATTTTTAACCATTCATTGATTATAATCTAGGCTGATTGCATATCCTGGATGCTGTGAGCAGGGCTGCAGTTGTTGTAAGCATGCAAGTATCTGTGGCCCACTGACTTTGAGCCTTTGAGGAGCTCCTCAGGAGTTATGGAACTGGGTCAGATGGTATACTGACTTTCAGGTTTTAGAACTTTTCTACTGATGTCTGTACTGGATATACAAGTTTATATTCCCATCAGTCATGACTAAAGGGTCCTCACTGCCCACATCCTTACCAGCACTTGTTGTCACTTGTTTTCTTAGTAGAGAACATTTTCACCAGGGTAGGATGGAATTTCAAAGCAGTATTAAATTGTACTATTCTTCTTAAAAGACAATTCTCTCAAATTCGTTAGCCCATCTCTTGAGTTGAAAGATTTTATTTTCCCTGGGAAAGGTGGCTCACACTTTCAATCCCAGTACTTGGGAGGCAGAAACAGGCAGATCTCTGAGTTCGAGCCCAGCCTGTTCTACAAAGTGAGATGCAGGACAGCCAGGGCTACACAGTCAAGGTTCCCTTAACATAGGGTTTGCTTGTGCATCAGGCTCTGAAATAGGGCAGAAAGGGAGTGTGCAGGCTTTGCAGGCAGAAGGTAGGGCTGATGATGGAGTGGGCAGCCGTGGGAATTCATTGGCACTTCTTTCTCTCACCTTATCTCAGCCCGAGACAGCAAAATGAGAATATGATTGGCATTCAGACTCAACATCACAACTTTGAAATCCTACATATCAAGTGTGAGAACCTCAAAAGGAACATTTCCACAGTGAAGAGTTAAGTGACAGAGTTCTTATTTGACATGTATACTGTGTGGGAATGAGACATCATGTCAGCAACTGGGAAATACAAGGGATCAGGAAGAAGTGTGTAGTGTTGGCAAAGTTGTCTGTAGACTGGGCCAGAAGAATCCACTGAGTGTAGATTCAGGACAGTATCAGTTGGAGATCTCTACTTGAGATAAGGGTGAAGTCTATCTGTGGTCTTACAAAGACTTCAGGGCTACAGTTGTGATGAAGACCGGGGATGGGACAGTCCTCTCCCCGTGTGCCATTGCATGAAAGTTTCACTCTGGGGATGATAAATAGGTCTTTCACCATAAGCCATTTTGTGTGGGTAACATCAACACTACCAACGTTAAGTGGAAGTGTAGATCCATGATGGAGCTCATGTATCTGGCCTGCTAAAGGCCCTGTTTATAATCCCTGTGTCAAAAACAAAGCAAGCTAGACAGCTGTGTGGACCAATTCCCCATGGTGGCGTCATTACTGGAGCTCCAGGTCATACCAGCTTTGGAAGGTGAACACTGTTATCTCTCATCCTTGCATAGGTGAGATCTGGTAACCCTGACCAAAGCATCTTAGCATGGAGTTGGCATAGGCACAGAATCTGGTCTGGGGATTCAGTGTGACTTTGGGAAGGAATGTTATGGAGAATAGGAGAGGATGCTGTAGCCAGGAGAATTGAATGTGCCCCAGTTCAGTTCCAAATATCAGGGAACAGGGCAATGGTCCATTTTCCAAGATGGGGTATCCTTGGGAAGGTGACTGAAGGTGAGAAGACCCAGAAATGATGGCAGGAGAAGAGACCTATCCACAGTGCACTGGAGAGATTGGGTCAAGCAGAAGGAGTGTGAGCTATCCATTTATTCTTCATGGAAACAGAGGAGAGCAGTGGAGATTTGATTTTTCTTTCTTCCTAGAAAGATTTGATTGTGGTTGGATTTTGAGTCACAGGAGATAGATACACAGAAGGAGTGACTCACAGATCCTTGCCAGGAGTAAAAATGTCATTATTAGGTTCCTGCCAGGAGACAGAGCTCCCTGCCCCATTCCTTCTTCTCCTGCTCCCCTTTGGTCTTTTTGTTGTCGTTGTTGTTTTCTTTTGTTTGGTTGGTTTGGGTTTTTTTGTTTGTTTGTTTTGATTTTTTTTTTTTTTGCCTCCTTCCAAGTGACAGATTCAAATTCTGAGGTGCAAAAAGAATCTCCCTTTTCCTAACCCTCCTCTCTCATCAAACTCCATGCCTGGCATGGATCGATATTTTTTGATAAGAATTCAACTTTCCTCTTTTTGCCTTACAATTCTAATTCTGATTATTTACAAGCATTTTGTGGGGTTGGAGGAATTGAACTCAGGTCATCCCATGATGGTCCTCAACCTTCCTAATGCTGCACCCTTTTAATACAGTTCGTCATGCTGTGGTGACCCCCAAATCACAAAACAGTTTTCATTACTACTTCATAATTGTAATTTTCCTACTGTTATGAGTCACAATGTAAATCTCTGTATTTTCCAATGGTCTTAAGTTACTCCTGTGAAAGGACATAAAACAACCCAGGGGTCACGACCTACAGGTTGAGAACCGCTGCAGTTCCAAACCTCAGGACATAGGACAATGGCTCATTTTGCTATTCCCTGGACACTAGAACACTGTAGCACTGAGTCTCACTATGTTGCTTTTGTGTTTATCAATGGAACCAAACACCCTAAAGAAATGACATGAGGAAAGACATATATATTTCAGATAGCAATATCAGATCATTCACTCCTTCTTAACTTGCCCAGTGCATTTGGGCAAAACTCAGTCGTAGCTGAGAATGTTCTTTGCTTCCTGGTGGACAGGGTACAAATAAAAGAGGAGCTCAGTGGGTGGGGCTGATGGCTTAGCAGTTAAGTGTGCTTAGTGTTGCTCTTGTAAAGGATCAGAGTTCTTTTTTTTTTTTTTTTTTTTTTTTGGTTTTTCGAGACAGGGTTTCTCGGTAAATCCCTGGCTGTCCTGGAACTCACTCTGTAGACCAGGCTGGCCTCCAACTCAGAAATCCACCTGCCTCTGCCTCCCAAGTGCTGGATTAAAGGCGTGCGCCACCACTGCCCAGCTAAGGATCTGAGTTCTAGCTCCAGCACTCACACTGTCTGTCTGGAGCCCCAGCTCCAGGGAATCAAGTACCCTTTTCTGGACTCCTCAGGAAATTTGCATTCCTATGCACACAGAAAAACACCTAACTAAAATATAATGAAAACAAAAATCTGCTGAAAATATGGATACCACCTTTTCCTCTGCCCCCTAGGAAAGTAGATTTTTGTGAGTTTGAAACCAACCTGAGACTTTCAGACCAGCTAGAGATACATAGTAAGACCCCGTGTGATGGTTTGTATATTCTAGGCCCAGGGAGTGACACTATTAGAAGGTGTAAGTGTGTCACTGTGGGTGTGGGCTTTAAGACCCTCATCCTAGCTGCCTGGAAGTCAGTATTCTGCTAGCAGCCTTCAGATGAAGATGTAGAACTCTCAGCTCCTCCTGCATCATGCCTACCTGCATGCTGCCATGTTCCTGCCTTGATGATAATGGACTGAACCTCTGAACCTGTAAGCCAGCCCCAATTAAATGTTGTCCTTATGAAAGTTGCCTTGGCCGTGGTTTCTGTTCACAGCAGTAAAACACTAAGACACTAGTCTCAAAAAAAGACTTTAAAAACAAAAATCTTTAAAGGGTGAGATGGTTATGTATGTTCTAGGACTGACCATTTGGTATTGGATATGAGCTTCCCTGGAGAAGATTATTACTCCTCTTTTCAGTATTCCTTAGTTACCTGTGATCTTTATGTAGGACTGAAGCCTCTTGGCCTTTCCCTGTCCATGATAGCATGTCTTTTGATGTAGTTCATAGTCTTTTGATGTAGTTCATGTTTAGATAGTCATGTTGGTGAGACTTTATGGGTATAATTTCTGACACTACTAGGAGACATTATACAGACTGAATGAGTTGTAGTTATGTGTTTGCATATATATATGAAACAACAATTAATAAAAAAGAGACCATGGAAAATATTATATTAGGTGAGATAACCGAGTCTCAGAAAGACTAATACTGGGACTGGAGATATGACTCAATGCTTAAGAACACAGAGCATGATTCCCAGACCTACATTTGTCAGCTCCAGGGAATCTGCCTGTGACCTCCAAAGGCATTTGCAGTCACATGGACATACCCCATAGACCACATACGTGTAATTAAAATAAAATAAATTAGTCCTTTAAAAAGACAAATATCACATGTCTCTCTCATTAACTATTTGTGCTAGCTTCTAAATGTGTGTAATTAAGTTGAAGTAAGTGTGAGGAGAAGCCAGGCACTAGAAAGAGACCCATGAGAAGGGAGACTTCATGTCATTATCTCCTCAGTGCTGTTTTTGTGTGACATTCATATTGTATTAGATATTACAATTGAAATTGAATAAATGTTATGAATCCTTCAAGAGGATATGTTGGTTAGATCAGAGGCTGCCTCATCTAATTATCTCTGGGAATACCCTGAAACAGTAATCTCCAGGTCATTTCTGGATCCAATAAAGTTGACAATCAACCATCATATACACTCCAGGCCCTCTTCATGAGTATTTTATTTTCAGAGGCTCACTAAATTTACACAGCCTGCTGTCAAAGTCCTGCCTCAGCCTTCTCAGTGGATGAGATTTCAGATGTGCATGGGCCACACTGTACACAGTTCAGCAGATTTTGGATTTTGTTTGTTTATTCATTTTTTGTTAGTTGGATATTTCATTTGTTTATTTTAGGGTTTTGGTACTTGATTCTACTCTACAGTCAGTGCTAGCTTGGACTCCCTAAGTAGTGTCAGCTTGCCTGGAAGTTGTGATCCTTCTACCTAAGCCTCCAGGGTGCTGGGATTCTATGATTAGACGCCACTCTCAATAAATTATTTTTTTATTTTGTGTGTGTGGAGGTCAGAAAATAAATGAGTTGGTCCTCTCCTTCCACCATGTGGGTCAGATATGAAACTCAAGTTATCAGTCTTGGTGGCAAGGCCCCTTTCCCACTGAGCTATCTCCCCAGACTCTCAATAAATTTCAACTTATTTGATAAATAATCCATGCTCCCTTAAAGAACTTGAAAAATTCAGAGACAGGTGAGAGAAAATAGATCCATCCAAAGAATTGAGCCTTGCTTCTTCTTACCATGGCTGCAGTATAAAATGGATTTTCTGAGCTGAGGATGACGTTCTGTAGAGCTGTTATATAACACACATAAGGCACACAATACACGCACACAATGCACACACACACATATGAAACATTACCACATGTATATGGATTATATGTAATATATAATATATACACTATATAAAATATAATGCATATGCATATAACACATTTAGATATATTGTAGTCTCTTCTATGATCTGTTCATTCTGATTCATTAAAACAGAAAGTCCTGCTGGGCAGTGGTGGCACACGTCTTTAATCCCAGCACTTGGGAGGCAGAGGCAGGTGGATTTCTGAGTTCGAGGCCAGCCTGGTCTACAGAGTGAGTTCCAGGACAGCTAGGGCTACACAGAGAAACCCTGTCTCGAAAAACCAAAAAATAAAAAAATAATAAAATAAAAAAGGAAAAAAAAAAAACAGAAAGTCCTGGCTGTGGTGGTGGTACATGCCTTTAATGTCAGCACTTGGGAGATATCTTGGAGTTTGAAGGACAGTCTGTTCTATAGAGTGAGTTTCAGATCAGTGTGATATACTTCATGAGAACCTGAATCAAAAGTCAAACAAAAGAAAGAGAGCTCTCTGCAGGCCCCACAGATCCATTGAGCTATCCATGTGTGTAGCCCACAGACCTTTCCAAGGTCCCCATCTGAGTCCTCTGTCCTCTTCACTTTATTCTTTGAGACAAGGTGTCTCACTACTCACTGTTCCAGCTAGACTCGCTGGCCAGAAGCCTCTTAGCATCCCCTGTCTCTTGCCCCATTAGTTCTAAGGTTCCAGACACCAGCTACCATGCCCAGATCTCAGGCAGCTGCTGGAGCTCTCTATTCAGGTCTTTGTGCTTGAAATCAGGTCCTTTAGTCTGAGCCATCTTTCAAGCCTCCCCCATAAAATCCCCTTTTAATGATAAGATAAAAATGAAAACACTATTAAAAGTGTAGTAAAAAGGAAAAGGGAACACAAAGGGAAAAAAGGAAAGAAATGCAGCCCTGTCCGTAGCAGCTTCTTGTTTTCTTGACTAAGTTTTAGTCACTTTGCATCCTGATCAGAGCTTCCCTCCCTCTTCTCCTCCCAGTCCATAAGTTCTGGGACTCTAGAGAACACTCACTAGTATACCTAGATGGAACAGCAGTCCCTCTTACCTCACCACCCCTCATCCACCCCATCTCCCCTTCTCCCGAAAAAAGGGGAGGCCTCCCATGGACATCAACCAGCCCATGGATATCAAGCTGCAGCAAGAGTATGTGCATCCTCTCCCACTGAGGCTAGACAAGGCAATCCAGCCAGGGGAAAGGGACCCAAATGCAGGCAACAGATTCTGGGGACAGCCCCTTGTCCCACTGTCACAGTCCCACATGAAGTCCCAACTGCACAACTGTTACATATGTGCAGAAGGCCTGGGTCCATCCATTCATGCTCTCTGGTTGGCAGAGACAACATTTAATTGGGGCTAACATACAAGTTCAGAGCTTCAGTCCATTATCATCAAGTGGGAACATGGCAGCATCAAGGCAGGCATGGCGCTGGAGGAGCCAAGAGTTCCACATCTTGTTTCGAAGGCAAACAGAAGACTGGTTTCCAGGCAGCTAGGAGGAAGGTCTCTCAAAGCCCACCCCCATGGTTACACACTTCCTCCAACAAGGCCACACCTTCTAATAGTGCCACTCCCTGGGCCAAGCATAATCAAACCATCACATATAGCCTGTCCAGGACAGATGTCAAATATCCCACCAGAACTTTTCCTCAACTTTAATATCTTCCCTTTTTGACATACCAGAGACCTCTGCTGGTCATACTTGGCTCTGCAGTCCATCGTTTGGGTGACTGATGTTCTCTAGGGTCACAGAACTTATGGAATGTCTCTATATAGTAAGGGAATTTATTGTGATGATTTACAGTCTGCAGACCAACTAATCCAACAATGGGCAGCTGTGAATCAGAAGTCCAAGAATCTAATAGTTGCTCAAATCACATAAGGCTAGATATTTCAACTAGTCTTCTTTATGAACTAGAATCCTAAAGAAGTAGGCTCCAGTAGATGTGCTGGCAAGTAAGTGAAAGCAAACAGAAAAGAACGAATCCTTCCTTCCATTGTCCTTATGTGAGCCTCTAGCAGAAGGTATGGCCCAAATAAAGGTGTGTACCACCATGCCTGAACCGAAGCTGTTCTTTACTTGGAATTTACTCTGTCCCAGGCTGGCCTTGAACTCAGAGATCTTCCTGCTTCTGTCTCCTGGGATTAAAGGCACGTACCACCTTGTCTGGGCTTAAGATTTTCATGGCTACTATGCCTCAAGATCCAGATCAAAAACCTATGTCTTCCAGCCTCAAGATCTAGATCATGGGTGTGCCCTCCATTTCTGAATTATAGTTCGTACCAGATATAGTCAAGTTGACAACTGGGGATAGCCATGGCACTGAGGGAGTCCCCAAGTGTGTCAGGAGTTGGAGAAACAAGCGCAGTACTAAGATCTCTGCAAGCAAACCTGACCCTACACTTGCACTGATGAGGCTGCTGGACGTACACAGCTGTGGATGTGCAGTAGCCTCTAGAGCTTCAGAGTGCCCAGTCGCTACAACTGTGAATCTCACTGCAGATCAGTGGTTCTATCGACTGGCCAACCATTGACCTCATGCTTAAGCTGTCAAACTCCTGAATTATATTCAGTGAATGAGATCAACTCTGAGGCACTGAGGGCAGGGTGCCTCCCAATGGACATCTCTAGCTCCCCACAACCGTCTCTCATGACTCTCTCATTCTCTGTGACAAACTGAATTCAGGGCCCCTGACCTGTGACTGTTTCCTGTTCTCTTGCCCCAAACTAACAACAAACAGATAAGTTTTAGATATTAGGTCCCCTCTCTTAAGTCAAATGTCTACCAGAACTTTCTTCACTTTAATATCTTCCCTTCTTGATGGACTAGAGACCTCTGCTGGTCACACTTGCTCTGCAGTCCGTGGTTGGGACTACTAATTTTATCTCTATCAATCTAATGTATGTATCCATCTTATGATGTACCTGAAAGGTCTCCAAGTATAGAGAGTGACAGAATCAGATTCCTCTCCGTAGCTCTCTGTCTCAAAGCTCAGCACTGACTTGAGCCTTCAAGAGCTGTGAGCTTGCCCTGCGAGTTAGCACTGCCAGTCTCTTCTGACTAGGTTAACTGTGGGATAGACTTCTGCTTCCCCTTCCACCAGAGCACTGCATGGCAAAGCTGAGTGCAGCTTCTGATTGCTAAGTTACCCTTCGCCACACTAGCCCTCCTCGGTGAATTTCCACCGCTCTTCCTCTCTTTCTCTTCTCAGGATGGAGGTTCTTTCTTCTTTCTGCTCATTCATTCTCTTTTACTGCATCAAGTGGGGGAAACTTCTAATCTGTCATCCTACTCAGAAGTCATTTTATGAACAATTTGTATTAAGTTTGTTTATAGTTTGTTTTGTTGTTTGTTTGTTTGTGGGTTGGTTTCTTTTGAAACATGGTCTTTCTGTATACTCCTGGATGTCCTGAAACCTAGGACAGCTCTGCCTGGAAATCAGATATCCTCCTGCCTCTGCCTCCAAAGTGCTAGGATTAAATTTGTGCTCCACCACATCTGGCCTCTATTGATTTTTTCCAAGTATGGAAAATTATGGATCTAGTTCTTTCTTTATCTCTTGTCTCCATTTCCAACCTTTTAAATAATTCCTTTATCCCTTATCCCTTATCCTCCTTTCTAACCTTTCTGCTGGGTCTTCCTCTCCCCCAAATTAAATGTCTGTGCTTTCATGTCAGGCAAATATATAGATGGATAGATGATAAGTAGATGGATGGATGGATGGATGGATAGATAGATAGATAGATAGACAGACACAGATTAGATGGATAATCAAGGATTTTCCTCCCACTATCTTCCCTTCTTCCTCACTTCCTTGAGACCCCCTCCGTACCTCCACCTATTTCTTTTTTATTTTCCTATATGCATATACTTATATACATTTTTAAAAATACTCTCATATTGCCCTGGTGGGCCTCCAGCTCTCTATGTAGCTAAAGATGGGTTTGAACTCCTGATCCTCCTGCCTCTACTCCCCAAGTACTGGGATGTCCCACTAGGCCCAGTTTACACTTCAAAAATGAAACGAAATGAAACGAAAACCTAGATTCCAGTGGGGAAAAAAAGAGGATGTTCACTTGAAAGAGAGCAAGGAGGTGTATAAGGGAGAGTTTGTGGAGAGGAAAAGGAAGGGAGAAATGATATAATTATACTATAATGTCAAAATGGAGTAGGTGGTGCGGTGGGAACATCCTCTTGGAGACGGAGGAGGAGTATGAGATGAGTAACTGTCAGAGGACAGAACAGGAGGAGAATAAAGACTGGACTGTAAAAAAATATTAAAGATTAAAAAGATTTAAATAAATTGCTAAAATAAAAATAAAACATGAAAATTTTTCATGAATAAAAATCTAGATCCCAGCCAGTCATGATGGCACATGCCAACACTTAGGATTCAGGGGCAGGAAGATTTCTATGAGTTTGAGTCTAGTCTGGTCTATATATTGAGTTCCAAGCCAATGGGGGCTACATATTGCGATCTTCTCTCAGGAAAAAAAAAAATGTAGATTGCACACATGGAACAAGCATGTGAGATTTCTCTGAGTCTGGCTTATTTCATTGAAAATGATTTGGCTCTACTTTCCTACAAGTAATATAATTTCACTCTTTACAGCAGAAGAGCTCATTTGCTGCTTAAACATTTCTCGGTTGTAAACCTTCTGAGGCCTACTGTACATGAAACTTAACTGTCTTTCTTTGTTCCACCCCATCTGAAAAGTCTTTTAACGTTATTGAAGTGCACACCATTGTATCCTTGCCAACAAAGTTTGTTTGTGTTATAGGTGCTTCAAAGCCTAATCTGGCCTAAACTCATAATCCTCCTGCCTCAGCCTCCAAATGATAGAGTTACAGTTATGTACCGATGGTGCCTGGCTTAAACAGAGCTATTGTCTTAGGTCTTCCTCCTTCTTTCGTATTGCTTGGTCTTATGATGCAAGTAAGCATCCTATTCCGAGCCGCACGAGTATAGGGTCCGAGAAATCTGTTGTTAGTCCATTAGCTCTTTTTTTATAAGTAGACTGTTGCTTCTCTCAGAAACTGTTTGCTTTGCCTTACCTTGCTTTTTTGATACTCTAGGTAGAACCCAGGCCTTCTCACATGCTGCAAGATTCTACCACCCTGCTGCCTTCCTTCATTCAAGAGTTTACATGGCATTAGGTCTAGAAGTGTATTCTACTCAGAGTACTATCTTCTCTTTAGGTCTGCAGTTTTTTTCTAAGTCTAAGAAATTCTCATTCATTTCATTATTCCATTTCTGTTTATGCTTCTCTAATGAAGGTATTATTTGGTGAATTTAGGCTTTCTGTATCTCTCTATAACATTATCCTCATTCCATCTCTATTCACTGCTGGTGACTACTAAAACAGTTCACGAGGCTAGTCTCCGGCTTGGCAACTGTTTTGTACATGTATGTGGTGGTAGGAGAAAGATCTCAGTATGTAACCCAGGCTAGCATGGAGCTCACAGTCCTTCTCCCTCAGTTTCCCAAGGTTACAATTATGTGCTCCCATGCCTAACTCACTAGCTGCCTTTCAGCTGGATCTATTGTAACATCCAACCTACTCTGTTGATTTGTTTATTTCAACTATTTTTCTCATACCCAGTAAGTACAGCAGTTCTTCTACACAGCTCTGTAGTATAACCAATTTATGCTTAGGTCTGACTAGCTTACAGATAAATGAGACTCAGATTATGGTTATTTTATTTGGCTTTGACAATTATCCGAGGGGGTCACCCTAATCTACTCTTCTAACTGTGGGCCTGGTTACTCACCAGCAGTGTACCCAGATACTTACTGTTTCTCCTGGTCACATGTTCATGGTTTATCTCCCCTCTGGAGGCTTTCCCTCCTCTCCTCTCATTCTTCTTTTCCCTCTCCTCCCTGGCCCCAACTCTTCTCTCTCTTCTCTACCCTTTGCCCCCAAACCGGTAACTCAAAACCCAACCTACCTTATCCCTCAGTAATCGGCTGTAGCCATTTTTATTTAAACCAATAGTCTTAAATCAAGGAACAAGGTTTTATACAACAAAAGCTTGTAAATGTGAGAATCACTCGTAGGTCTAGACTTTCAGGTTTCAGAATTTAGTTTTACAATACATAGCAACAGAACGAACCTCAGCATTTCCCCTTTTTTTGTTAAATAAAAAACTCTTCTTTAAATAATAGTAAACAACATCCTTAGGAACAAATTATGAAATTATTAGGAAGTATTAGGTAGGTTACATTTAGCCTGGCAGTGGTGGCGCACGCCTTTAATCCAGAACTTGGGAGGCAGAGGCAGGCAGATTTCTATTTGAGGCCAGTCTGCTGCAAGTGGAGTTCCAGGACAGCCCGGGCTTTCACAGAAACCTGTCCGAAAAACAACAGCAACAACAACAACAACAACAACAACAAAGAGTTACATTCAAAAGCTACAGTCTTTTCATATTTGGCAACTCAGAAAAGTATTCTATTATCTATCCTATCCTGTAATTTAGAGTTCTGTATCTAGATCAATATCTATCATAAACTTGTATTGTCATTGTAAAATTACCTTCTTAGACCAAGACATCCTTTTAAATCCTAAACAACTTAAGCTTATAGTAAACTATGACTATTTAGTCTTCAACCCCATCAAGAACCGAAAAGGAAATATTGCCTGAGTAGTAGGAAGCATAAGGATGCAGCTTACAAAAAATTATAGAAATGACAGAGACAGCTGACCACTTGGACAGTGCCAAATATTCTGTATAACATTGGAGCATCTTATCTTCACTCTTTTGCTCAGAATATCTGACGCATCTTTTGTGAAGCAGGAATTATGAAGGACTTGATTTAGCTTGTGCTGTGGTTTGAATATGCTTGGCCCAGGAGTGGCACTACTATGTGGGGGTGTGGCCTTGTTGGAAGAACTGTGTCACTGTTGAGGTGGGCTTTGAGACCTCCTCTCAGCTGCCTGTGAGACATTCTTCCCCTGACTGCCTTTCAAGTACTGCTCTTCAGAGGTCCTGAGTTCCCAAATTTTCAGCAACCCCCCCTGGTGGCTCACAACCATCTGAAATGGGATCTGATGCTCTCAGATTTAGCATTACAATACAAAGCAACAACCAATGAGACCACGAGAAGATAGGTAAAAGTTGGAGGTTGGTACTTTTTAAGGCAGTGAATTTCGAAGCTAAGCTCAGCCAATCAACCTTCCCTTCCTTTTGCCTGACTCTCCCTCAAAGCTTCCAGAACTTCTTGTTAGCCATTCATCTGTAGTGTAAAAGGATCCAGGCATGAGTGAAATGTGTTGCTAATTTCACACTAGAGACTGGGGAGAGGGCTGCACGGGATTGCTCAGTTATGGGCCAGCCTTGGTTCCCGTGAGCTGTCCCACTCCACTTAGGCCTTAACATCTCTAAAGCCTTGACCTGGCACTGGGCCAGGCCTGCCAAGTTTCTTTACCCTGATATTTACAAAATCGATACTGAGCCTTTCAGAAAACACAGAGAAAGTAGAGGATGTCATTAAGAAAATACCTCAAGCCGGGCGGTGGTGGCGCACACCTTTAATCCCAGCACTTGGGAGGCAGAGGCAGGCAGATTTCTGAATTTGAGGCCAGACCCGGTCTACAGAGTGATTTCCAGGACAGCCAGGGCTACACAGAGAAACCCTGTCACGAAAAAAAAAATGGCACTTGGGAGGCAGAGGCAGGCGGATTTCTGAGTTCGAGGCCAGCCTGGTCTACAGAGTGAGTTCCAGGACAGCCCGGGCTACACAGAGAAACCCTGTCTCGAAAAAAACCAAAAAAGAAAGAAAGAAGGAAAAGAAAAAGAAAGAAAGAAAGAAAGAAAGAAAGAAAGAAAGAAAAAAAAAGAAAGAAGAAAATACCTCAGCTGATTCTCTACCCATGGCCCTGAGTGTCTCACTCCCAGAAGTAATCCAACCTGTGGGGATCTCAGGATACATATAAATGCAGCCTGACACAGATCACAACATCATGTTGAAATGCAAAACGGTTGAACATCCATACAGGTCATCTAATGCCCCCAAACAATCAAATTCTTTTTGCCACAGGACTGGCAAATGTAGGCCACTGTGCTTGCTTAACACACACAAGGCCCGAGGTGTAAACCCCAGTACTTCCCCAAACAGAAAGTTATTGCTGGCAGCTTATTTGGAAATCCAACTACATCTACCCATCTTCTGTATCATCTATAGGGATAGTGAAAGGAAGGAAGCCAGCAACTATTGCTGATCCCCATCTTCATATGGAAACCACAAAATGCTTTACCCTTTTGTTCTGAGGTGTTCTCATCTGATAGCTCAGGCTAACTTCAGACTCACTGGAAGCTAGCTCAAGCTAACTTAGAAACTACATCCTCCTGCCTCAGCCTCCCAAGTGCTGGGCTTATAGGCATTGTGCCACTGTCCTAGCTCCAGTGCCTTTACATTTTAACAGTTTGTCATTGCAAGCATAACAGCTAAAATTACATAGTAACTCTTAGTGATGGCTGCTGTTCTTGGGACTCTAGTATATTAACTCATTGATCATAACAATCAAATGAGTTAATTGCTGTATTGCCAATTTACTCAAGTAAATGCAAATACAGAAAGGTTGTGACTTATTCAAAGTCCAATTTTGAATTCCTGTCTGTAATCTGGCTCCAGAGTTTGTACCTGAAACTGTTGGAGCTTTTATCCGTCATGCTCCTCTGTCTTCTCCTAACCCCCAAGGGATTTACTATACTACCCAGGCTGGCCTCAAATCCCTGAGCTAAAGCAATCCTCCTGCACCAATGCCCCCCCAACCCCACCCCCACCCCGTCAGACAGACACCAGGGACGAGAGACACACGAGACTCAGGCTCAGATTTAGTGGCTTTTTTTTAGTTTGAAGACTCATATATGTTTTTAATCGTTTTATTATGTGTATGAGTGTTTTGCTTGCATACATGTGCACCACATGCATGCTTGATGCCTGCTAAGGTCGATGAGGGTGTTGGATGGCCTGGAACTGGAGTTAAAAAATTGATGTAAGTCACCATGTCCGTGCTGGAATTAACACAGGTCTTCTGTAAAGAGCAACAAGTGCTTGTAACTGAGCCAGCACTCCAGCCTTCCAAAGATTCGTGTCTTAAGGTCAGAAAGTTCTAGATCATTATTTCAACTAGTGCCCTTTTCTCCATTCTTTCTTTTTATATTTTATATCTTGAAAAGCCTGCTAGGTGATGTTGAGACTTCCAAGATCTGTTGTCCATCCCCTCTGGGTTCCTTTGCCTTTTGTCCCTTGTTTCTTAGTCCTTCTGTGCTATGCCAAACTACTACTGAACATTCTTTATATGCATGAGTGTTTTGCCTGCATTTGTGTCTATACACAGGAAGGCCCGAAGAGGGCATCAGATCCCCTGGAACTGGAGTTACAGACAATTTTTGGGCTTCCCTATGGGTTCTGGGACTTGAACCCAGGTCCTCAGCAAGAGTAGCCAGTAATCTTAACCACTGAAGCCTCAGTGTCCCCCAGCCCTGAACATATTTAATACTCATTTACCTTTGGTATGTTGTTGCCAAATGATACCTTTACAGATGTGCAATAACTTTTTATATATTAAGAGCAGTTTTTTAAAAGATTTATTTATTTACTTTATGTATGTGAGTACACTGTAGCTGTCTTCAGACACACCAGAAGAGGGCATCAGATCCCATTACAGATGGTTTGAGACACCATGTGGTGCTGGGAATTGAACTCAGGACCTCTGGAAGAGCAAATCAGTGCTCTTAACTGATGAGCTATCTCTCCAGCCCTCAAATTTGTGATTCTTTAGGACAGTGAATATGTGACAGTCCATTATAGCTGCAATAAAAACTGAATACATATAGAAATAGGTTCAGTTATCTGAACACAATAGAAAGTTAAGAAACAGACTAAATCGCCGGGCGGTGGTGGCGCACGCCTTTAATCCCAGCACTTGGGAGGCAGGGCAGGCGAATTTCTGAGTTCGAGGCCAGCCTGGTCTACAGAGTGAGTTCCAGGACAGCCAGGGCTACAGAGAAACCCTGTCTCGAAAAACCAAAAAAAAAAAAAAAAAAAAAAGAAACAGACTAAATTTATGAAAAAAAAACGTACACTACAAAGTAGCTGGAGGCTGGGTATGGTCATACATGTCTGTAATCTCAATTCTGGGGAAGCAGAAGCAGGACAGTTGTGAGTCTGGGTAGCTATCCTGGGCTCCCCCAGGATATCATAAATAATAATTTTAAAATCACAAATGTAACTCAGAAGCCCAGCACAAGTCTCACTGGACTAAAAAGCAAATTGGGCATAGGGCTGTTCCAAAGCAAACTTCTTCTGTCTACCTTCCTTGGCTCATAGGTTCTGTCTTGCATCTTGGAAAGCCAACAACATAACATTCCTTGTCTGTTTCTGCCTCTTTCTCTGAAACTGTCTACCTCCCACTTATAAAGCCCCTGTGGTGACATTGGAACCATCAGTAAATGAACATGATGTCACTATTTTAAAGTTGAGCTACCTTAATTCCATATGTGACTGTCATTTCCCTGCAGCGTGTTCATGGGTTCTGTGAATTAGGAGATGAGGATCTTTGAGGGACCCTTGTTTTACTTAACATTACTCTAGCCCCTTGAGTATGACTTTTAAGGTACATGGCAGCATTTGTTAGGGCAAATATACTATATTATTCTTACTTTCAGAGTCTCCTGGGCTGTGAGCTAGGAGAAGCCCAGTGGGTAGAGTGCTTGCCTAGCATGCACAAGGCTCTGGATCTGATCTCGAGCCTTGGAATAAGGAACCGCTTGGCTAGTCTTAGTTGTGTGTGTGCGTGGGACTGAGGAGTGAACAAGCCTCACCGGTGTGAACTCGGTGAGCCCTCTCCCAGTGGACTCTAAGCTCCAGCTCTCCCAGACTTTCTATTTCTGAAACGTATTCTCATTAAATCACTTCATTGGCTTTAAACTCGCCCTGTGGCCTAGGTAGGCCTCTGGCCTGTGATCCACCTACCTCAGTCTCCTACACAGTTGGAATTACAAACCAATACCTCCAGGTCTGGCTCAGCTGTTCTTTATGTATTAATTCTGCTATTATTTAGTTTGTATTGGCAAACATCAGAGTTTTTTTTGTTTTTTTTTTTTAATCTATTCTTCCTTTTTTAACTCCTGCTTTCTCACTGGCAAACTTTAAAACTCAAGAAAACCCCACCTGGATTCTGTTCACAACAGAAATTATACAAGGCAAATGTCAAAGAGGCCGGGGTGCAGTTCAATTGGTGTGCCTGCTACACAGAAGCTTCCCACTACCCTGCCTGACTCTGGTCAAGTTAGTCGTGCTAATCTGTGTCTCGTGGCAGTAAGGATCAAAGAAGAGTTAAAAGGGGAGCACGTGGCTCTGCATGGTGATGCACTCATGTAAACCCAGTACCTGAGTAATACAGAATGAAGATGAGGAACTTAGGACCTCGTTGGCTACCTGGCAAATTTGAGATCAGCCTAGGCTACAGGAGAGCCTGTCTCAAATAAAAACACACAAACAAGAAGAGAGACTGGGCATGGTAGCATATGTCTGTAATCACATCACTAAGGAGGGTGAAGCAAGGAGGATTGTTACAACTTCAAAGCTAGCCTAGGCTACAAGGTGAAACTGTTTAAAACACACAGAGGAAGAGAGGGAAAGAAAGGGAGGGAAGGGGAAGAGAGGTGTGTGTGTGTGTGTGTGTGTGTGTGTGTGTGTGTGTGTGTGTGTGTAAGATAACCCCCTTGAAGCCAAGGTTTTGAGACCAAGTTGTTACTAAAATTCCACTCCAGGAGAGACATAAGCACCATCTGCCCCTTCTCCTAAGGTCCCAGGTACAAACTGAAGCAAGATTCCTTCAATGCTCTCTCTGGGGAAACAGTGAGCTTACTGGGCTTCCTTACAGAACATAGGTGATGGGTTCCTTGCAGTGGTGTGGGCATCTATTCTCCAACCAGCCTCACCTAGAAAGACTTACATACACATCACAGATGAGGGCTTCCCCAGAGCCACATAGATGGAGCAAGCCCCCTTCTGGCCTCTATATGCAGAGTTGCCAGTTGGTAGGGAGCAGTCGGATACTCGGCGTGGAGGGAGCTACATAAAGTGTCAGTAAACCAGCTGGCTTGATCTTTTCATGAGGATGTGCAAAGCTGAATGCGCCAAGATGGCGGCTGCTTGGCTGAGAAAGCAATCACTCACGACACACTTGGACACCATGGTGAAACTGAGCTAAGAAAATTCAAAACTAGGATGGAGGGGAGTTTTTCGTTATTTTCCTTGCTGTTATAACAAAATTGATGGGAGGCACGATTTGTTTGGGCGAAGTACAGTTTATGATGGTAAAGGCACCCGAGGGTTGATCACACGATGTCCACAGTCAGGAAGCGCAGAAAGAGCAATAACTGCACTCACTTTCTCCTATTCCTTTTGAATTCAGTCTGGGGCCTCATCTCATGACGAGAGTGTCATCCCCATGCAGCATCTTTTCCTCCTCAAACCTATCTGAAAACACTTCACAGGCAAACCCAGAGGTACATCTCCTAGACGATTCCAAATCCCATGACGTTGGCAAGACCACCCATCACATAGGAGGAAATATTATTTATCAGTAGTGGCCTGTGCATGCATGAAGACTGTTTGGGGAGGCTTGGGATGTAGTTTTGATGGAGTATTCACCTAACAGGTATCAAGCCTTTGGTTTTATTCTAGGCACAATAAACATTAAAGATATAAAGGGTGTGGGAAGATAAGTGTCGCCTGCACCTGAGCCTTTCTTCCATAAGTATGTAAATGTAACTGCAGCACCATTTTCATCTATTAGGTAGCCAATAATACATTTTGTAACTCGAGAGCTTTGACAAAGCTGTGGTGAAATCAGCCCTTAAATACTCATGCTAGCTCTTCCTCACTCCTTCCTCTTGCTTGGCCCTACAGTGTTCATCCCTGCCTCGGGGCTTTGCACTTGCTGTTTCCTCTGCTTGGGAAATCCTTTGCTTCAGGGTTCAAAATGACCCTTTATGGAGCTGGAGAGATGGCCCAGCAGTTAAGAGTACTTGCTGCTCTTGCAGAAGACCTGGATTTGGTTCTTAGCAACAATATGGCAGCTCAGAACCATCTGGAACTCCATTCCAGGGAATCCAGTGCCTTCTTCCGGCTTCTGCAGCAACCAAAGCTGTATATGCTGCACTTACATATGTGAGCCCCTCATACACAAAAATAAATAAGTAAATAAAGTTTAAAAAAATTTCAGGCATAGCAATGTATGCTTTTAACCCCAACACTTGGAGGCAGAAACAAA